>BRYE01000012.1:10082531-10085031 GCA_030159115.1 Actinidia arguta var. hypoleuca | reverse complement strand
CAGAGAGTCCTCTGACATTTGGTGTCGAGTAAGGTATCGACACTTTGTCTTTAAAAGTCTTCAGTTAGCAGCTACTGATATTTGGTGTTGATACGTGGTGTCGACCCTTGATCTCCAGAAAGTCCTCTGACATTTGGTGTCGAGTAAGGTGTCAACGCTTTGTCTTTAAAAGTCTTCAGTTAGCAGCTACTGATATTTGGTGTCGATACATGGTGTCGACACTTATTCCTTCAGATTCTGATTTTTGGCTACTGTCTTTTGGTGTCGATACTTGTACTCCTGGTGTCGACACTTACATGCAGAATACTTTCTATCGATTCTTTGATAATCCAAGCGTTGAGTTGGTTTAATCTCTTTGTGAATTCATTCCTTGGATTTGTATAATCTGTTTTTACTTTTATCAAATCCAGATTAATGAGTTCTCTTTGTCTTCCACGGATTTGATCATTTTGTCTTCTAGGCTCAAGGTGTCGACACATTATAATCAGGTGTCGACACTTTCTTTTGAAAAGTGTTTTAAGAGACTTCCATTGATCAGATGAATTGTGAATCGCTGCATACTTAGTAAACAAGTTAAATACACATAAATGATTTTGTTATCATCGAAATTGAGGCTTGATTCAACAATCTCCCCCTTTTTGATGATGACAAAACATGAACGCGAAGAAAAGCACAAGGGAACAACTAAAATCATAATGAGAGGTTTCTCCTTTTCCTCTTCCTTATCTCCCCCTTTCTTTTGTAATTTTTGCACGGTTTCTTTCTTCTTTCTCCCCCTTTTTGTCAATTCATAGAAAAAGGAGTATCTTAACAATTTATAACTTGAGGTCTAATGAATTTCGAGACTCAAACACAGAGTCTTATGCACACAGAATGGCAAACTCAGATAAATCACACGCATGCATTCCAGTAATCAATTCATAAGACATTTACCATAATTCATAGGCCAAAAACCATATTCCATAAACACAATCTATATATATAATTACTTCATAAATTATCACCCATAACCCATAACCTATAAGCATTATTCATAAGCCAGACTTCATATGCCATAAACAATAGTTCCATAACCCTTGATCCATAGATATATCAATGTAAAGCATAACTTTATAAGCAATGGTTCAGACATATAATTCATACTTCATAATCTAAACGCCATAAACATAATCTTCATAAATCATAATCCATAATCTATAATTCATAGACCAAACTTCATATGTCATAACCATAATTCCATAAAACATAAAACATAATTCATTGGCCAAGCATTTTGTTCAAACTTTCCTAATCAACGAAACATAGAGAATTATGGAGAGGGTGAAGTGGACGATGCGTTATGAATAGGAGTCGATAGGGCTGGAGATGGGGATGGAGATGGAGATAGCTCTAAAGCTGTTTCTGGAGTATTCTTGAATTTTGATCGCATCTCCCATCTTCTGGTGCTATAACGTCGTTGTGTTGTGCGTTGGATGAGTGGAGCAGCGTTCGAGTCAGTCTCAGAGGAGTCATTATCATTGCTACTTTCTTTCTTGCCTTCCTCTTTCTCTTCCTCCTCATCTTTCTTCCCTTCTTCATCACTTTTGTCTCCCTCCTCTTCGTCTGAACCTTCACCGATTGGTTTCTTGCCTTTGCTCACCATATTCGATAGATTTCGAATCTTCCGTTCACAGACAATCAATCGGAACGCCATATTGTCGACTTTCTTATGTAATAACGTTATCGACTCAGTCATCTGCATCATGAGTGAGCGCATATCACTTTCAAAACCTCCTTCTTCGCCAGTGTCCTCACCCCTTATTTTCTCTTTCCCTTTCGAGCTGCTACCAGTCTCGATTTTCTTGGTCGATTTTGGCATCCATTTATTTCCTATCAACTCATACCCCATACGTTTAAGAGTCTTCTCGTTGTATTCATCGCTCACAGCCTTAGGAACTCTAAATGTCTCATCGTCCAAGTCAACCCGTACGTATTTAAAAATTCGCGTTAAAAGCATCCCGTACGGTAAGCTCACCTTTTTAATGGTGGCCTTGAACATTTGATCTAAAATGAATAGGGCCAAGTCAATTTTTGACCCAGTAACGTACGCCCAAAGGAATAACAACTCTCTATCTGATACGTACTCGAATTTTTCCGTCTTGGGAATCAGAATGGTACATATGAAGTGGTGAACTAGTCTCAGTTCAAGAGGCAGCGTATTGGCCGTCGGTTGGGCAGCCAAATTTACATAATTTCCATAAACCGCTTGCATCTGGTCTTTCCTTTTCACGCTATGCCTACCTATCTCACCTTCCGTTTTAATTCCTACGATTTTTCTAATTGTTGATTTATCCAGTGTTATATGTTTTCCTTTCACATAACTCATTATTTCATCCGAGTGAAGTCCCCGTGTAGCATTCGCATGGAAGTATGCGACTAGGTCGGGATAAACATCATCCCTTATCAAAGACATGTGCATCCATCCTAGTTCGTCCATTTGTGCGCTAAATGTGAAGTTATG
>BRYE01000012.1:10072531-10077531 GCA_030159115.1 Actinidia arguta var. hypoleuca | reverse complement strand
CCCTTGTATGCACTTGTGCGCTTAAATAGAAAATTCTCTACAGAACTCTTCTTGAGCAACTCTCGTACAATAAGAACATAGTTGGTGACTATTTTTCTAGACTTTCGATTTTCTGGGAGTTTTCGACTATTCAGAAACCAAATAATGGGAACACGCCAATCATAAATCAACTATGTAGAAAAGGACTGAATACCCAAGCCTCTCCTTTTTACAAAAGGCAACAATTTTCTCCGCACAATAGTGGTTCTTCTATAAACCCCTTGAGGGAGTTTTACTCCTGTGGCAATCTGGGCTAGCTCGTTAGCTTCATAGTTGAATCTTCTAGGAGTGTGTGCCACTGTTATATCATAAAAGTCTTCCATCAACTGCTTGGCTGCGATGTAGTAAGTAGCTAACTCCTTACTAGCACTTGTAAATTCCTCTGAGGTGGTTGATGACTAATTGTGGATCCCCAATTACATCTACACATGGGGCCTTGATTTCCCTAAGAATTTCTAGGCCTATAATAACTGCTTCGTATTCGGTCTGATTGTTTGAACACTCAATGTCAAATTGGAATGACAACTGAGTCTTCAACCTTGATGGTGAGAAAATGATCAAGCCACGCCTTGACACTTGTTCGGTTTTGGAACAATCAAATAACAGTTTTCAAGGTGTAAAAGAGGTTGCAAAGGAGTTCAGGCAGAAAATAGATTCATCACTAACCTTCAGCCTCCAGGCATGGATGGTCAGCAAGAAAATTAGCTAGGGCCTGAACCTTAACAGCGTTTTGGAAAACATATTGGAACTAATTCCATAAGTGCTAAAGACTTCCAAATTCGGCTTATGAGAATAGGCAGATAATGCAAGTAGTGCCTTAATTTGATAAAGATGTCACTGAGATAAAGTGTATTTGATTGAAGGACCCTGCTATTTTCTAGGAACACCTAAGATGAAGAATCTGATGCCAGGTGCGCGTGTCCAAATCCCTTGTTGACTCCATTTAATCCCGACATGGACTGTTCAATTGTGCCACATGTCGTCCCCTTATTTGCCTACCAAATCTACTACAAACAAGCACCAAACGGTTGATGAATGATTATGCCATAGTTTTATTAGAACTTACCTTTACTGCAAATAATATATATAAAAAAGAGAAAGAAGACTCAAATACCCTTTTTTTCTCTAGATCATGGAAAAAAAATACAATCATCAAAATTGCTGAGGTAGGAATTTGGGGACGAGCAACCAACAGATAGAATTGCTCGTGATCTCAGTAATTGATCTCGGCAATATCTTAGGCGACCCGCGCAAGGTAACAAACGTTACCAGCCTGGGCGAGACCGCTATTGACTCCTCTGGCGTGGAGATCAGACCAAGGCAAGTAAGCTAGACAAAGCAAAACATCAAAACTCTCAAAGTAAGAATGCAAGGGTTTTGTCATACCATTTTTTGAAGGGGAGCGTCCTTATTATAGATGGAGGATGGCCTGCTGTGTGAGAAGGTCACAGCAAGATCCTCAGGTGGTTAAGTATGGAAGAAGATCCCGAGGTTATCGAAGATAAAATAAGGAGATGCCATATGGAGACTATACCACGAATATAGGAGACGCAATGGAGATAAGATCTCATGTTCTTCTCATCCACTCGATAAATGGCGAGGTGACGCTCTAAACGCAATCCTGGCAGTCATGGAGTTTGGGTGAGTCTAATATAGGTCACGAAGGATGTTGGTGACGTGAACTCCATAAGGGTGAGGTCATCATGCCGGATAAACAGGTGGAGATTTTATCCCTCATTAGTTGCTCCTCAGCTCGATATGCCAAGGTGGAAACACTTGGCATTGTCAAGTAATAAATCACATATTGTGGTTTGGTGTAATGATGGCATGTCTTCATGGGCGGACACGTGAAAAAAAGCATTAATGGCGGAATGACATTTTGGCAGGAACAGTGGTTATGGCCTTAGTATATGAAATGCCGCGTGATCCCGGCCGTTAGAGTAGATAGATCTCAGCCCTTAGCAGTTCTTATAAATAGGGAGCTTCCCCACTGCTTTGTAATCTTCTTGCTTTCGCTGTCGAACTGTTGCCCTTATTCTGACGTTCACCTCGCCCTAGTCACATTGTGATCAGTACTTCACCCTCGATTCAATAAGTATCTATTGTTTGACTTGTCTCCAATTTTTTAGGTTTTAGTGTATGTCCAGTAAAGCTGATGTAGGAGACTTAGAAAATCCCTTGCCTTCCTGGATATTAGACCACCTAAGAGAAAAATCATATATGGCTGACGAGGTTACTCGACTTCCTTCCTCTCTAAGGAAGATCCTCCCAGTCCTGAGGTTAGGCCCTCGGCAAATGCACTCCTTCTTATTGAGAGGGAGACGAACATCATGACCCAAGGCAAGTTGGATCAGCTTAGAGAGTCATTTTCTTTTTCACTCAGCATTCAGATTAGGCTTCTTGAGGCGGATGAGACCATAGCGTTTACTCGCCCAAGCGAGGTGGCGTTTTACGAGGCAACCTTTCCTACTAATCTTTGTTTTCCTATCCATCCTATTATTAGGAAAATTTTGTACTTCTACAACATCTGCCCCGCCTAACTCGTTCCTTATGCATGATGAAGTCTCGTCTATGCGATAATGGTACGACAAGCTCACAAATTTACCTTTTTCTTTAATGAGTTTAGGAGCCTGTTCACCTTGTACAATAACCCAAATTCAGACTTTGGATGACTCTATTTCAAGACCAGGTCGGCAAAGAACCTGCTCGGGGGGGGGGGGGGGGGGATTCCAGCAACGTCAAGGGATGGAAGAAGAAATTTTTTTTCATCTTGAGAGATGTAGATGACTGAGAGTTCTCCTCGGGGATATCTAGGGAAAGCAGAATTCCAAGAGTTCCGAGGTCGTGGGGCGCCCAAGGTCAGTCTTTGCCTACTAAGTCATTCCTTTAATTAACAAGTGTAGCACCTCTCTTGTGACTAATAGGCATTCAAGTAAGTTCTTGAATCTAAATACTTTTGTAAGTGCTTCAAGCCCGATACTAAGTTAATGGCGTCCAGTGGCAAAGATAATGATGAGGACGTACCAACAAGCGGTGCAGCTCTAACTGCTAGCAATGAGGGTGAGTCTCATTATTCCTGAGATGAACCTTTCTAAGGCGACCAATCCCGAGATGGCTTGGTAGAATACATAGGAACTATCAAGAAAGAAATGAGAAAAATATTACCTCGCCTTCCTAATCTAACACTAATAAGGCTATTAGGAGAAAGTTCAAGATCCCATCCTGGGCTTGGGACCCTATAGTTCGAGCTCAAGCTCGGGCTCTAGATCGAAAGCCCAATTAAACCCAGGGCTACCGCCTTGAGTTTAGATCAGATATAACTGTCTTTTTCGTTCTCTAAGTATTTTACCTCTTCTATTATTTGACATTTGTTTTCTATATGCAACTATGTCAAGAAAAATTAGTCTGAAGAAGCTCGCCCATATGGTGGAGGGTTCCAATGATGTAAGTCCAGCGGTGAGGTCCGCCTCGGCGAAGAAAGGGGTAATTATCAGTGACAAGCGCCCATGGGAAGAGATTCCAGAAATCATGCCCACCAAAAAGGGCAAAGCAACCTCCAACGCTAAGTAGAAGGAGACGTCGAACAACTTGGTGAGCAAAACAGCGGGTAAGAGGGAGACACTTGTTGTGGTCCTCGGGTAAGGGACCTTGGCTAGTCCCGGTATTGTACTGCGGCCTAGAGCCTCTATGCTGGGGAGTCCCTTTATGGTGGAAAAACTCCTGGGGGGAATGATTCCCTTGCTAGATGTAGGGAGATGAGGGATGAGGCAACTCTCTAACAAGGTTGTGCTGTTTCGCTTGAGGGTGAGATGACTTGTGCTCAGAAATTGCCTGCAGATCTAGAAGGTCAACTGGCCGAGCTCAAAGTCTGAGAACAACAAACCTTGGATGAGCTTAAAAAGACAAAGGAGAATTGAGATGCCACTGTGGGGTGGCTTGAGAAGCAGGAGACTCTCGCCAAAAAGACAACTATTGAGGAGTTTAAGTCCTTAGATGATTTTTAGGAAGTTGTTGAATTTATGGCTTCCAAGTACTTTGACGAGGGCTTTGACTTCTACAAAAGGTAAATCAGTTGTCTCCATTCCAACCTTGACATCTAGGAAATGAATATTGACGCCAAGCTGCTCGAGGGAGAGAAGGAAGAGGAGGAGAAGAAAAGGGAAAAAGAAAAGAAAGAGGAGGAGAAGGAGAATCAGAACACCAACCTTCTTTCTCCTTAAATACTTGTAAATTTTTTTTATTTTCGTAATGGTGAGATGGAAGTCCTCCAAAATTTTAATGAACAATTTTTCCTTTCTCATGCAATTCCTTATTTATGCTTCTTCTTTATAATGTATTTGTCCAGCTTGGTGATGTCATTATTAACGAATCTAGTGAGATTAGCTTGGCGAACAAAACTCATCAATCTGGCGAACAGTACTATTGAATGGCATATTAAATTTAATTCACCTCAAATAGGCAAATTGTAAACTTAATTATGGCGATCAAAATAGCTTGGCGAGTTTTATTAATAGGCGAACAAGGTTTGGTTCAAGTTATTTGAACTTAGGCGAACATCGAACCTTATCATGGCGATATGAATAATCAAGTGAGTCAATTTTGGCGATCTAGATGTCTTGGCGAATATGTTGCATATTTCACAAATAATCAAGAAGGGTGATCTTGATATTGGCGATACTAAAAATTCGTTTTGATCCAAGACTGGCGATATCATGGAGAATTGGAATTTGCATTGTAATTCAATAAGGTAAGATCAATTCTTCTAGCGAGATAATCGAACTGTAAATGCCAAATTTGTTATTTTATTGAAATAACCTTAATCATACAAAAATTGGCGATCACAATCAAATGAGTTTTTGTTGAATAAATTTTTTGAAATTGGCGACATAACCCATTTTGGCGAACTCTAGTCATATACCAGGATTGAACACTTGTTGTCTGGGCAACCATAACCACATAGA
>BRYE01000012.1:10060031-10067531 GCA_030159115.1 Actinidia arguta var. hypoleuca | reverse complement strand
TTTCCTCTTCTTCTTTCTTCTCTCTCTCTCTCTCTCTAGGTTTGAGACAAAGAGAGTTTCACATTTTGAGCTTAGATCTAAAGAGTTATAGTGTGATTCAAGTGGTGATCCTTTATAGAGAAATTATCTACTCGACGGGGGCTTCGTTTTGAACTAAGAAGATTTGGGATTGGAAAATTTTAAAATTTCGGGCATCACCATTGTTGTGAAGCTTTTCATTGCTTGGATTTGAGGTAAATGTGGTTAGTTTGTTAGGGTTTTACTTTGGGTTCCTTGTTAATAGCTTCTATAAAGTATATTGAGATATTATTTTGAGTATTGAACTTAAAAAAAAATTTAATTTATAATAAAAATGTAAAGAGGATTTTCTTGTTAGGGTTTTACTTTAGATTGGTGTTAATGGCTAGTATGTTGCCTATTCAGGTGTCAATATTTTTGAATAGTAAACTTAACATTCTGGCTATTGATGCGAATAGTGCTTTATAAATGGTTTACTTTTAGCATGATGATATCTTTTATATTATGTTGTTTTATTAAATTTTTGATAAATATAATATTTGCGTATGTGGAATTTAAAAAATATGATTTTTATGTGTACTTGAAATTTTGGGTCGAGATTTATATTAATGATTATGAGTATTGTTTATAAAAAAAAATATAAGAATGATTTCAATAATAACTTATTATTATTGACGGTTTTAAATGCTTGTATAGTATGTTGTTGTTTTTAAATTTTGATAAATATAACATGGACGTATGAATGAGCTTGTGAAAAATATAAAGCTTACGTCTGCGTGAAGATTTGGAAATGATTTTGAGAATGACATGCTATGTAATGTTAGATTTGGTACATTGGTGTACCCGGAGCATGATAGCTTAGACTAAGTCCATGGTAAAGACCGGAAAACAGCACGAGAGACGGATAACGATTGTGTGTGTATAGGGAATGTTGACCCTTTCAGTGTAAATTCAAAAAATGCGGCTGGATATAGGGAATTTCAATCCTTTCGGTGAAAGTCTGAGAAATATGGCCAGATATAGAAAATGTCATAGCCTACAGTGAAAGTTCGGGAAGTTGGCAAAATAAAAGTTCTAAATGTCAAAGATACAGAGGGAATGTCATAGCCCACGGTAAAAATTTAAAAAGTTGACGATATGGAGGAAATGTCAAAAGCCTACGGTGAAAGTCCGGAAAGTTGACAAAATAAAATTACTAGATGACAAGATGCAGATGGAATGTCAAATCCCATGGTAAAAATCCAGAAAATTGACAAAATAAAAATCCTAGATGGCAACGATATAGAGGGAATGTCATAGCCTATGGTAAAAGTCTAGAAAGTTAATAATACGAAGGGAAAGTCAAAGCCAACGGTGAAAGTCCAAAAATTTTACGGATGTTATCTCATATGCTTAATGATAAGGTTGGTTAGGTATTAGCCTGTGTGTGTCATTCAAAGGAATTGAGTTATTACTTTTTGAGAAAAGTCAAAAACTTAAAAAATTGTTGAAATTGTGAAATCACTGATTGATAAAATTAGAAGTATATTTTGATATGAATAAAAGTATATTTTATTATATCATATTTTCATTGTATATAATATGTATCATGGTTTTTGGCTTGAGACATCAAGTGCATTGTTAAATCTTTTCAAGGTAATTCACATTTACTATAAAATGAATTTTAGGTACCGAGTGTTATCTTGAGTCGTGAGGCATGTGAATTGCCGTTAAGTTCCTTTTGTATAAGAAATATGTAAATATATTTTTGAGAATTATAATTATTTTTTTGGCCCGGTGTGGGCATTGTCCACGGATTATCATTCATATTTTGTATTTGATAGCTAATGAAGAGTATGGTCCCACGGGAGGGATATATGTACTATACTCTGATGTAATGACAAGTATAATTGTCATATTATTTAGTTTGACTTTTTCGCATTTGAGTTATTTGCTTACGTGGTCGGGTCTTGGTTTGCCCGGGACGTGACAACATGGTATTAGAGCTCTAAGTTATTGAGGAACAATCAGAGCTCTAGATTTGAATATCTATGAGCCGTGGGGTGGTTAAGCCACAATTGCTTTAGTGTCTAGTTGTTAAGAAATAACGTGAGAGTATTATATATGTAATTGAGATAACATGTACAGAGTTCTAGGTTTGAATACCTATAAGTCGTAGGGTGGTTAGACCACGTTTGTCTTTGTGCCTGGGTATTGAGGGGTAACGTGAGTGTGCTATCTATGTGATAGAATAACATGAACATACATGGTACACATGATATCTTATTATTGATTTACATGTGGTACAACAAGTGTGTTATGATTGAATCATAAGTGAAGATGATTATCTGATTGTTTCCTTATGGTATTGTGTAGAATATGTCACCAAGCGAAAAGTCGTGCGAGGTCACTCACGAGAGTGCGTGGGGCTCATGTAGCACGCAGAGCTCATGAGAACCGTGACAAGGGGGATGATGACAATCACCAAGAGTCGGTGATAGGAGGAAAAGTCAATGCTCCCAGTGAAAACATTTGGGTTATTAGAGGTGCTCCACCTACGCTGATTAGTGGTGCAAAATTTATGCAAGAAGTGTTCACCATCATTGAAAAATTGATGAGGAACACGGTGCAGGAAATGCTAGTGCCGGCTAGAGCGGCGGATACTAGGGCGGCTATAGGGGAAACTTTGAATGATATTAGGAGGATTACAAATTCAAAATCTCAACGTGAGGGTATGAGCATTCGGCCTAAGGGATAATTTTTGAAGAAACCAAAAAGTTTTACATCGCAACAGTGCTCTTCTAGTTTTTTACCTACCATTTTGGTAGTGTCATCTGGCCAGACATCTTAGGGAGGGCCAATTTATTTTGGTTGTCACCAACCGGGACATCGCGTTGCGGGCTGCCCACTAAAGGGTCAGCAGATGGAGTCGCACCAGAAGGAAAAATCCCATAGGAAGGCACATGATCCGTCACAGGTTAGGGGACCACCTACTTATTTTTAGTGTGGTCAAGTAGGTCATGTCATGCGTTAGTGCATGCAGAGGAAGAACAATCAGGGAGCCACAGGATCGCCGTTACCTATTCAATCAATACATGCATCAAGGGCAACTCTAGTGTTTACATCAACACAGACTTGTATCTATCCGGACCTCAAGATGTGGGTCAACAGGGTCAAAGGACTTAGGGACGGGTTTATGCTATGATATCAGTAGCGGGACCGTCGAGGATAGCGGGACAGCAAGAGCAACATTTGGATACCTCTGTGGTGCGAGGTACTTTCCTTGTGTTTAATTAGTAGGACTTATGGATTGGTAGAGAATATTTTAACTTATAAATTTATTCGGGATGAGTGATGTTAAATGTGGGTTAGCGAGGTTATATGGGAGGTTAATACTTTGGTCCGAAGTATCGATAAGGAGACATTGATGGTATTATAGATATGTGAACAAATAAAACTTATTGTTGTAATTGTATTGCAGTCATAGGGATGATTAATGATTGGAGTTATTGACGGTTTTAAATTTGCTCTGGTAACATACTAGGATTGAGTTATTTGTTAGATAATATTCTAGAGTTATAGTGATGAGAGAAAAAATAACTTAGTTCGAAATCAAATTTGAAGTTTGAAGACAAAGTTGAATATATATGTTGGCCTAATACCGAATGGTTTGAAGAGTGATTATTTATATTAAGCAAGTTAAGGGTGAATTGGTGATAATTATAAATTATGATTTTTAATAAATATTTGGGACATGGGAATGAACCACTGATATTTGGTCAGTGTGATATTAACAGATAGAGATTACCTGAAAAGATATGAAAATGTATGAGGTTCAATTGGTTTATATGGACATTTGTCGGTGAGAAGAATGTAATTATGGTTATAGTATGAGACATGGTGGTAATATTTGAAAAAGTATGTTAAACTGATGATCGAAATGACAAGTTATAGTTTTGGAATGATGCAAATTATATATATTTATTTTTATTGATAATTTAAAATTTAGAAAGTTATATGGTTCAGATTCTTTTTAGCTGTGATTGAAAGGATTACTATTGTGAGACATGCGGAGGAAATCATTGGATAAAGAAATAAATTGGGGTATTTGGATATTGATGATCTACTCGGCAATTGAAATTTTAAGTTGCGAGGTTGGATGACAGAATGGTAAATAGAGTATTTAATGACTTATGAATTTGGGAGAATTGAGAGATTGAAGATGTGATGTTTTGGTAATAATTTGAAGTATGATGGGAGTTGTTTGATCGACATTTTATGTTTAACTTTATTGTGTTAGACATGACTAGTTTTGACGTGATTGTTGGGATGGATTGGGTTAAAATTTTGATTGTCGATCATTGTAGTAAGATAGTGATTAAATATTTATTTATCGTAGTTGTTACGATGTTGGGGTTATTTGTCATTGGTTTAAATTAAAATATTTGGAACCCTGGCAGTGATATTGCGTGATCTTAGTCACCGTAATAGTTTGAGTTATGTTTTAAATGATTGTTAGTAGATACAGACAAGATGAATATGGAAATGTAGTATCTGCCGTTTGGAAATTTTTCTTACCATGTTTGGCGGATTATCGATTGCTTTGAAGATTGGAGATAAAGTTCGTTAGCTATTTTCTTTTCAGCATTGGGTTATTTAGTGACACTTTATGGTTTTGCATTACTTTTTGAGTATTATTGAGGTGATTAGCCATTTTGATTTTTTTCTAGGATGTAGTGTATATGGATGTGAGATCGGAGGTGGAAATGATATATGTGAGTGGTGTAGGCAAATTTTTGCATAGGGAGTATTTTTGGATATTATTTTGTGTATACAGATTTCAATGGAAGATAAAATCATATTTGGAAAGGTCTTTTTACCATCTGGGTGAATGAGAATAATTTAGTTCATAGAGGTTATAATCTTATACGTGTATTTTATGGAAGTATGAGCCTGATCCTTCACACATTTTGGATTGGACAGATTTTACTATCGATGAAGACGTCACATATGAGGAGCGACCGATTCATATGTTGGATACGAGGGATCAAGTGCTTAGAGGGAAAACCATTCCATTGGTGAAAGTCTTATGGCTTCATCATGGCGTGAAGGAGGCTACGTGAGAGCGCGAGTTAGAAGTTCGCGCAAGGTATTCAGATTTGTTTAGCTCATCTGATACGTTTGTCTAATTTTGAGTATGAAATTCCTTTAAGTGGTGGAGGTTGTGAGGCCCCCCAATTTTTTTTATGATGTAATTAGAACAGACGTGTGATGTCATCACAATACGGGTATATATATATATAAGTGTATTTATATTAGAAGATAAAATTGAGTTTTACTTAGGTTTGAAAGTGGAGGTGTGAGAGAGTGGTCCAAATAAATTGTACCCAAGATTGATTTTGGTTTGGATTTGTTGATTGGGCCAAACAAAGCCCAAGGGCCCAAAGAGGGCATTTGTATCATTTTATCGTTTGACCTAACATAAATAATCCTCTAACATTTGTGTTTAGTATTTTTATTTTTTTCTCTTCTTCTTCCTTCTCTCTCTCTCTCTCTCTCTCTCTCTCTCTCTCTCTCTCTAGGTTTGAGACAAAGAGGGTTTTACATTTTAAGCTTAGATATAAGAAGTTAGAGTATTATTCAAGTGGTGATCATTTGGAGAGAAATCATCTAACGAGGACTTCGTTTTGAGTCAAGAAGATTTGGGATTGGAGAAATTCAGAATTTTGGGCATCACTATTGTTTTAGAGCTTTTCATTGCTTGAATTTGAGGTAAAGGGGGTTAGCTTGTTAGGGTTTTACTTTGGGTTCGTTGTTAATAGCTTCTATAAAGTCTATGAGATATTATTTTGAGTGTTAAATTTGAAATGGAAAACTTGGTTTATAATGAAAATCATAAAGGGAATTTCCTTGTTAGGGTTTTATTTTAGTTTGGTGTTAATGGCTAGTATGTTGCCTATTCAAGTGTTGACACTTTTGAATAGTAAACTTGGCATTCTGACTACTGATGCCAGGTGTCGACACCTTTGAACAGTAAAAAAAAAATTAGAATATTTTTTTAAAATAATTTACCTTGAGCATGATGATATCTTTTATATTATGTTGTCTTATTAAATTTTTGATAAATATAATATTTGCGTATGTGGGATTTGAAAAATATGATTTTTGTGTGTACTTAAAATTTTGGATCGAGATTTATATTAATGATTATAAGTATTGATCATAATAAAAATATGAGAATTATTTCAATAATAGTTTATTATTATTGATGGTTTTAAATGATTGTATAGTATGTTGTTGTCTTTAAATTTTGATAAATGTAACACGGACGTATGATTAAACTTGTGAAAAATATAAAAATTATGTGTGCGTGGAGATCCATAAATGGTTTTGAGAATGACACGTTAGGTAATGCTAGATTTGGTACATTGATATACCTGGAGCAAGATGGCTTAGACTAAGTCCATGGTGAAATATCAGAAAATCGTACGGGAGGCAGATAACGATTGTGTGTGTATAGAGAATGTCGACCCTTTCAGTGAAGGTCCAAGTAGCGCGGCCGGATATATGGAATGTCAATTCTTTTGGTGAAAGTCTGAGGAATGCGACCGGATATAGGGAATGTCATAGCTCACGGTGAAAGTCCGAGAAGTTGACAAAATGAAAGTCCTAGTGGGCAACAATACGAAGGGAATGCCAAATTCCACGGTGAAAGTCTGGGAACTTGACGGTACGGAGGGAATGTCAAATCCCATGGTGAAAGTACGAGAAGTTGACGGATGTTGTCTCATGTTCTTAGTACATAATGAGGTTGGTTAGGTATTAGCCTAGGTGTGTCATTCAAAGGAATTGAGTTATTGCTTTGTAAGAAAAATCAGGAACTTGAAAAATTATTGAAATTGTGAAATCACGGATTGTGGAAATCAAAATTATATTTTGATATGAATGAAAAGCATATTTTATTACATTATGTTTTCATTGTATATGATATGTATTTTGATTTTTGGTTTAAGACATCAAGTGCATTGTTAAATCTTTTCAAGTTTCAAGGTAACTCACCTTTACTACAAAATGAATTTCAGGTACCGAGAGTTATCTTGAGTCGTGAGACATGTGAATTGCCGTTAAGTTCCTTTTGTCTAGAAAGTATGTAAATATATTTTTGAAAATTGTAATTATTCTTTTGGTCCAGTGTGGGAATTGTCTATGTATTATTATCCATATTTTGTATTTGATAGCTCATGGAGAGCATGGTCCCACGGGAGGGATAGATGTACTGTACTTTGATTTAATGACAAGTATATTTGTCATATTGTTTAGTTTGACTTTTCACATTTGAGTTATTTGCTTACGTGGCCGGATGTTGCTTTGACCGGGGCGTGACAAAACCCTCATGTAAACATAGCATAGCTTTTTCAAAAATTTAAAACTTTGATAAACTTGAAACTCATATAAACATAGCATAGCTTGAAACTTTCATAATCATAAACATAGCATACCTTG
>BRYE01000012.1:10047531-10052531 GCA_030159115.1 Actinidia arguta var. hypoleuca | reverse complement strand
AAAGCTCGGTGTTCTCCCCATTCTCTCTCTCTCTCTCTCTCTCTCTCTCTCTCTCTCTCTCTCTGTGGAGTGGGAGATCGATGTTGAACTGACACTCGCACAAAACTCACACGCTATTTATATTCCAAATGGAAAACGAGTTTCACGTGGGAGTTACTACCCACCATATTGCATGTGGGGGGCGGGGCCCATAGTTAGAAGATTCCTTGTAAGTGTCGTTATGGGAACACGGAAGCGACAAAGAGGTTTCCTTAATATTTTCAATTACTGTAGCGTTAACATCAAACATAATAACTATTTTTGCACCGTCCACAACATCCATGTCCCATTAAACCTCGTTTTTCATCTTTTGTTGGAGAAGATTAATATTATTAGGACATGAATTATCTGGACTTAAAATTTAAAATTTACTGTAAACTTTGATGATTGTGGATCAATATAGAAGTTGTTTTGGTGATTCAAATTATTCATCGTATATATATAATTGAAAAGATCATTGGTAGAAAAAAAATGGACTTCTATAACCACCTGGATAAATCGTATTTATTTTAAGATAAATAGACGATCAACATATGGAGCATCCAAATAAAAGTGAACATGTAATTTGTCTATCAATATTCTATTGATCAAACTAATTTAAAGGCATGGATGATTTCTTAGCAGTCTATACCACTTAAACGGTTTGGATCACCAAAGTACATCACAGATGAGCACAAAATCATGTAACTTTACGGTAAAGTTCAAACTTTGAACTTTAGAGAAGGTAGATGTTAATATTTTGGATTGATTTATTTTTATTAGAGTTGGCCTAAGCATAACTCAGAAAGTGCACGCTTTATTTTATTTTATTTTTTTGATAACTTGATATTTAGTTTATTAAATCGACTAATTTGAGAGATCAATCCTATCATCCACAAGTGGGGCCAATTGAGATTGTGTTTGGATCAAAGAATTAGTGAGAAAAAATAATATAAGAATGGAAAAAGTATATGATCTAATGATATCGAACGGTTGGATCGTCTAAAGTCGAGACAAAGCCACGTATAAACGGGACCCAACACAGGAATTAATAACAGGCGGTTGGGAGTCAAAAACCAAACCAAACACTTCATAAAGCCCCTGGTGGTCAAATGACTACCAGTCACGCCAACCGCTGACTTACGCGCTTTGTGCTACCTTTTTATTTCAAAATTATGACTCTATTTATACTTTGTCGAAAAAAAATTCGGAATCAATCAAATGAAACGTTCAATTAGTTTGATTTTAGCTTTTGCAAAATTCACAAAGTTAGGTCCAGACCTTAGAACCAAACTCCTAAAGAAAACTATTTTAATTAATGAAAAGTCAAAAATAGTTGTTTTGAATTTAAAAAAATTGTTTTTAAGTACAATCCTTAATGTCCCTTTTTTTTTATTACAGGAGAGAAATAATTGTGCTTGGATCAAGGATTTGGTGAGGAAAAAAAAAATAGATAATTCAATGGTCCCAAATGGTTGAATGGTATAACATTTTTCATCTCTATTTCATTTTTTCTCACCAAATTTTTGATTGAAATGCAACCTAAAAATAATAAATTTTAACTTTTCAATATTTTCCACATTGGTCTAACTCTTGAATTTTAACTTTCCAATATTTTCCACATTGAATTGTCTTTTTTGTAATATTGTTAAATATAAAAATATAGTTATTTTTGGAAAAAGACGCTTTCTAATGTTGAAATTGATCAAAATTTAACTTCGTTTGGCCATGTCACTCGAAAAACTGGGGTGACATGTCAATCCTACCCAGCTTTATTTAGAACACCCAAAAACCCTAATTTACTTTGCCAATCACAAAAACTGCCACTAGAAAAACTGAACTGATTAACTATGTGTTACTCATTTAAAAGTATGGTAAATACATTTGATTAACCAAGCTTAATTTATAATTATACAACTAAAAATTGGGTTTTCTTTTTGTTGAAATAAAGACACATTTGATTTTAATTGTAGATTTATTTAATTAAACTTATGCTGAAAATCATATTACGGAATGTCAAAAGATTGCACATATGTAAAAACACTTGAATCAACTTAAGACAACCTTAAGAAAATTTGTTTTAAGACAAAACATGCATGCATAGATTGATAAAACAACTTAGAATTGAAATAATTCAATTGACTAGTTCATACCCTGGAAGAGAAACAAGAGTGCTCTTAAAAATCAGTCTACACGTGATCAAAATGATATTCGCAACTATTTACAAGTCATATTCAAAGTAATTATGCATATAAAGTTGTAGAAGAGTCTAACCAACAATTAAACTCAAATTGGATAGTTAACAATCTTGATCTATGAAGAAAATAATGTAAAAACTGATATTGTAACAAGTTCGATCTACCGAATTTGTCGACCGAAGTCTAATATCCTCAACCAAAGTGAAACAAAAGGCCAAACAATTGAAAGAATGGCTCACTAGATAAACAGAGCAACTACGACCGAAGTCCATTATTCGGTCGACCGAAGTTGAGAAGGCACAGCCGAAGTGGAACAGGGGAATCAACATCTCTCTGCAAATTCAATGAAACCTCGACCGAAATTAAAATTCGATCAGTTGAAGTTAGATAAAAGCTTAAAATCAAGTAGAGCAAGATCACTCTAAATAGAAAAATTTTATTTTAATCATCCTTGATCTAGAGATGGTGAGTTTGAGTTACTTCAACTATTATATCATTTTGAAAGGATCACTATAATTGATTGAAAATTTCCAAGAGAGTGATTCTCTTTAAGACTAGAAGTGTTCTAGTGATTGTAAATGTTATCAAGTATCCGTAAGCTTAAAAATAGTGAATTTTCAATTAGAAGTTTGGAGGGTGGAAGCAGGTATGGATTTGCTGAACCATTATAAATTATTTGCACTATTTTCTCTTTTCTCCTTTAAATTGCTTATATAATTGTTTAGACTCGTGCATTGTTAATATACTTACAACAAGAATTTTAATTGAACATTAGCAAATCTATTTTACCTTCCCTCATAATTTGCATTCTAGCTAACACTTTTGTTGTATTTTGTTTCTTCTTGAACTATATTTCATTAAAGTAAAATAAGATGTCAAATTTTTATCTTTTTAAAATTTAAACTTTTATTGTTTTATATAAATTTTGTTTTTGTAAAAATGTAAATAGACCCACCGTGAGAGAAGTTGTTAGAGGAGGTAAAAATTTGGACGTTTTGCTAGTATGACTGTCGTTAGATAAATGGTTCTGACTAATTAGTAATGTGTTTATGGAAAATGTTATATAAACGATGAGAATTTATAAACATTTTACTCACTGATGTGTCATGTAATGATAAACTTTGTAACATAAAATAGAATCCACCAGAGTGATATAATAATGACAACTCATGAAAGTAAAAAATTTTTGTGTCTATATATGCACTCGTATGCATGTCATTTGGAGTTATGGATCAGCATCTATTCACTACAGTGGAGGCGTCAACACAGTTGGGATGCTCACTTTGAGCAATGATACTATTTTATCCACTTCTTTTTGTTTCTTTATATCCATTGGTGATTAATAAAATTTTATTTTTTCCCTGATAAAGAAAAAAAAAATGTTTGGGCGACCATTTTGATTTAGTGTAATTACGTTCTTTCACTGATATATAAGGTGGGCAAACGTTAACCACTCTGCGCTTGATTAAAATTATAGAGTGCGTTTCATTTAAAGCAGTAACCTTTCAATTTCAACTAATCACATAATGAATAATATTCACATCTTATCACGTGTATGAAAATAATTGCACTTATATTCATATAGCAATTATATCTCCACACAGTCACTAACATGAACTGAAATGATCACGGATGTGCTACTTATTTATGACAGTGATTTTAAGTGCATCTGATTCTCAATATTACTAATAAAAATGAGTACCATGAGGTGGTTTTTGATAAAATTGAAAATTAAAAATAAATATTGAGTATTAAAAATTAAATACTTATAGCTAAAATATTATTTAATCAAAAAAAATCTAAGTGTTGAATTAAAACAAACTAGTTTTAAGTGATATAAAATATTCTTATTAAACTAACTTAATTTAGTTAAACTTAATTTATATATGGAGACAAACACTGTACTAGCTAGAATACATGCCTCAGTATGTCAATGTTTAATAGACTTATAGAGAGAGAAATAGAAGATGCAAGTTATGGATTTATATATATATCATGACAAAAACATGTCATTTATAATTGAAAAAACATTTGTTTATGTTTGTGCCATGTATGCATCACATGGTCGTTTACTTTAGAGCTCCCTTTTTTTTTTTATTTCTTGAACATGTTGGTCTTAATAGTTGGGTGGTACTAGGTATTCATAAATTAATATAACATTAAATGAAACAAAAAAAACATATACTGCACGGACTGTTAATTTAATAAGACAATAATAATAATGTAAACTAGGTTCCAAGTTTGTATAAAGCATTGCTCGCCCAGATTATCCAACCCCAAATAAGTTTGTTTAATTGGTTCATGTTAGAATATATTTTATATATAGTTAGAATATATTCAGAATATATTCTGATATTGATATAGAAATTCTCTATCTACAATTTCTTTTAACATGGTATCAGAATCACATCTAATCCTTCGATTCCTCCACTGCCGCCGGCTTTGCCATCACCGAAAAATTATCCGGTATTTTTTTATCTTTTTATCTTCTTTTCAATCACCCACCAATCGGCGAAGAACAACCCGCCGACCACCCACCAATCACTGTTTCTTTTCTCAATCTCTTGCTTCCGCTAACCATCGGCGAAGAACAACTCGCCGACCAACATATCCAACCTCACACAAACAGTTGCCTCTCCCACATGCCCACGCGTCCATGCGCCCACGAGACCCGCACCCACGCGTCCGCTTTCGAGACCTAATATCCAAACTCAAGTTAGTTTCCTATTTACCACCTTTAACTTGAGTTTGAGGAGGGATGTTAGAATATATTTTATATATAGT
>BRYE01000012.1:10007531-10015031 GCA_030159115.1 Actinidia arguta var. hypoleuca | reverse complement strand
GACGCAATCGAGACATCCAAGGGGAAAGTGAAATTGAGATCAGCTGCTTCGAATAAGTTTGGTGATGGGGAGAGATTTGGGAATGTTAGATGCTTAGAACTGCTGTGGAGGTTTTGAAAGACCCCCCTTTTTCTGTTAAATCTGAGAGACCCACCTTCACCCTTCTAATTCAATTTCATAAATTCTTTGGTGAAATTAATGGTATTTTTTAGTAAAATTGATACTACTTTTTAGTTCTTCTTCAGATTTCTTCCTCTAGTTCATAAAGACAAGACAACAATAAGGGAGATGGGAGGACAATTTGGGTAGAGAAGAGAGACACTTTGGGCCCGGTTGATAACAAATTTTAACTGAAAATGTTAGAAAAAATTGAGTTTGAGCTGATTTTTATCCAATTTTTTTTTGATGGGTTATGCTATTGAAAGTATTGAATTATGTGTAAAATAGATTTTTCTCTCCGAGTAGGTAATTTGTAGTATATATTCATTTGTTAAAAACGGATAAAAAGTGAATGAGAAAATATTCATTAAAATGCTACCATTGATATGAAAAAATATGAAAGTCCCACATTGGATGGATACATTTTTTAAAAAAATATTTATATACACTAATCTAACATTATCAGAATAAGTATTTGAAGTACCAAGAGGGACTTATGGACAAAGTGAACCACATTTAATTAGTTAATTACTTTTCAAATCCCGTAATTCTTAATTATAAAATAAACCTTTTATAATTTTTAATTACAAAATAAACTCTCAACTTTATTCATATTCGCTGAAAAACCAAGACCTTTCAATTTTGATAACAGCAGCTATTATTAGTCATTAGAGGTGAAGTAATTTGGCTGAGACTTTTCATGTGCAAATTGAAAGCCTATAAATACCAACATCTCCTGCAAGTTCATGACACACTAATTCGAGAATTCATCAGTGAGGAAAAGAAGAAGGTTTTTTTTGATGGGTTATGCTTATTGAAAGTATTGAATTATGTGTAAAATAGATTTTTCTCTCTGAGTAGGTAATTTGTAGTATATATTCATTTGCTAAAAACGGATAAAAAGTGAATGAGAAAATGTTCATTAAAATGCTACCATTGATATAAAAAAATATGAAAGTCCCACATTGGATGGATACATTTTTTTAAAAAATATTTATATACACTAATCTAACATTATCAGAATAAGTATTTGAAGTACCAAGAGGGAGTTATGGACAAAGTGAACCACATTTAATTAGTTAATTACTTTTCAAATCCCGTAATTTTTAATTATAAAATAAACCTTTTATAATTTTTAATTACAAAATAAACTCTCAACTTTATTCATATTCGCTGAAAAATCAAGACCTTTCAGTTTTGATAACAACAGCCATTATTAGCCATTAGAGGTGAAATAATTTGGCTAAGACTTTTCATGTGCAAATTGAAAGCCTATAAATACCAACATCTCCTGCAAGTTCATGACACACTAATTCGAGAATTCATCAGTGAGGAAAAGAAGAGGGTTTCAAGCATTCTGCATTAGAATCATTCGTGAGAGTGACACTGCGAACTGGTTCGCCGAGCATACAAAAATTGTACTAATTTCTGTGAGCATGATTGTTGCATCCTAGGAGACAGACGCCAATCAGCCGTAAGCACCAGTGACGGGCGCGAATTATGTCTTAAAGAGACAGTATTGAACGCTGGCCTCTATCAACTTATGTTATTTTTATCATTTACTATTTATTGTCTATTACACAGTGTTTATTGCTTTAGATTACAGATTTATTTTTCACATATATATTCAGCAGATTTACTGAATTAGTTTTAACAGAAAATAGACTAATTTTGTGGGGCCTATATTAATTATATTTTTTCTTGTAAAAATTAAACTTTGAATTATAATTCATTACGACGGTTAATTCTTCAAAAATAAAAAATTATAAAATTCATAAAGAGTTGGTATTACTAATTTAACCTTATTATTATACTAAGAATCCAAATAGATTGGAATTGGATTGAAAGAAAAGTTGGTTGGGTTTTAGAGATCACTTGGAGCACATGTTTTAGAGATACATATTAAATTATAGACTTAGGGCATGTTTATTTTTGGAGACATATCAGATTGGAGTATAAATTTTGAAGAACCACTAGCATGGTGTTTGTTGATTCTCTTTGAGGTTGACTATGTAATCCGATGTGTTTGTAATCTATCAAATTTGCTGAATTTGTAATACCAATCCCCCATTATTAGAAATTCATTATTATGGATTAGACCTAAAATTACTAAAATATCCATAATAAATAAATAGCAAAGCCTAGCCACACGCCCTTTGATCTCCCAACTCTGAGAGTAAAAAGTCAAAATGTCAAAAATTGACAAAAATTAAAAATTTTGAAAAGGAAAAAGGAAAAAAAAAGTAGAGAAATAGAGGAAAAAGAAAATAACAAAAGAGAAAAAAATAGAAAAAAAGAAAAAAATATAGAAAAACTGGATAAAAATAAAAATTTAAAAAGTGGGGGAATGGGACGAAATATCAAAAGAAAGAAAGAAAAAGATGAAAAAAAGAAAAAAAAATTAAAAATTTAAAAAATTGTGAAAAACAGTATAAAAAAAGAAAAGAAGAAAAAAATTACAGAATAAAAAAAACATAAAAAGTAGATAAGAACCAAAACAAATATAGAGAGAAAAAGAGAAAAAGAAGATAACTAACAATATATATATATATATATATATAAAGAAAAAGGGTAAATTTTAAAAAAAATAAGGTAAAAAAAAGAGAAAAATGAAATTAAAAACATAAAAAAAAAGTAAAAAAGGAGATAAAAAATAAAAAAATAAAAAATAAATAAAAAAGGGGGAAAAGGGAAAAAAGAAAAACAGAAAAATATAGGAAAAAAATAGAAAAAATAAAAAAATGAAGATAACAAAATTATATATATATATATACATATATATACATATATATATATATATGTATATATATGTATATATAATTTACTTTATAATCAATCAAATTGACTTTTTTTTATTTAGTTAAAATTATGATGTGAGGATAATCATAAAAAAACATGAACAAAAGTATTTAATCCAACACCTATATTTATTGTAAAACAAACAAGTGCATATTGAGATTTTACAGGATTAATAATCTGACTTAGTTTGACTAAATTTGTTATCTAACTTTAAATACAACTGAATTTCTATTCCTCCAATTCAATTTCCAAAACAAACATGAACTTACGTCTGTCCATTGGAGAGGCCTTCGGTAAGAGCAAAAATCAAAGTGACTTCTTTGATTAGGTTTTGGAATGAGCTATTTCCGTCAGTAGTTATGGTGTCACCTACCCCATAGAACCACGAGTTCAGAGTACCAATTCGTGAGGCCATTTTTTTGTTCCATAAATAATCAGCCAATGTATGTTAGATTTGTAAAATTGATTAACTTTGTAACAAATCCGAATAAATAGTTGATTAATTTTGGTAGAGAAATGAACCAACTATGCCGGGTTGAATTGACCAATATTCTTATAAAATTCTAATGGAGAGGTAATGTGGTCAATTATTGTTATAGGCAGACTTTAGCAGGTTGGGGGTGTTACCTTGAATGGCCTAAGGCTCAAACGTTATGATCTAAACTGTACATATTCTACAACTTATCAATATCAATACACTTACAACTCTCGTTACTCATTATACTATTGCAACTCATTTGGAAATCAAAAATATGAATCTTCCAATACACAAGTTCCCCTCTCTAAACCATAGCCTCTAATAATAATAATAAAGGCAGGCTTCTACAAAGTCTTGTTTTGGATTTCATCGGTGCAGTTCAAGTATTTTGAGCATATTTTGATTATTTAAACTATTCATATTGTAGACTTTATGAGAAATTTAATAAAGTAAATATAGATCAATAATCGATCAATATCAATTTATATAAAAAAAAATAGATATAATCCTGTGTGATATACTCATTTATTAAGTTATGAAATAGTACTCAACGGATACTAAACTATGTCCAATCAATATGATTTTTTATTTTACTGATCTTTACGACGAGATCTATAATATAAACGATTTGAATAATTAAAATAAATCCTAAAAGCTTGAATTGTAATGGTGCAGTCCAAACCCCCAACTTCAGATAAGCTAGTTCCAAATAAAAATAAAATCAGCTCGAATCTTGTGAGAGACAAATTAATGCCTTCCTCAAAGTAAAAGCCTGAATTTTGTTTCCAAGTCTTCTTTGTAGCCTATACTATCATCGGACCCAACAAGAAACTTTGTGAAACAAACTCCCTTGAAAGTTCCACCAATGCAAGGCCAAACACTTGAGACTTTATATATCCAACCTAAAACCTTTTAAGGTATGGGTCATCTTAGGGTATGATATTTTTTAAAATGTCGGTGGAATAGGTTTGATTTTGATACCAAAATTTTATATCGAACCTAGAAACTTAAGCAAATAGGTATAAATGTCACAACATTAACATCGAAACGATGTCGGATTTATACTCTAGGGCTGTGTTTGGATCAAGGATTTGATAAAATAAAAAGAAATAGTGCTGCAAAAAGTAAGGTTTTGAACTTTATTTTTGAGCAACTTTGAGTTGAAATATATGAGATTTCAATTTATCGTTTTTTATTAAACAAAATGGGAATCTCTTCTTCTCCATGAGAGTTTTTCAACGATATAAAGATTGTTCAAAATAGATAAGACACGAATGAGAAATTGCGCTTCGAAGTTAGCTAGTTAAACTAGCAAGAATGTGGTGAAAACACCAAATTCAACATTGATTAGAATACCCAATGCCAATAGACTTGTATACTAGCAAATGTTAGTATGGAGTACGCAAGTGTGTGAGGTGAATGAGAACACATCACCTCACACACTTGCCCGCCGTCGCCTGCTCGCCCCGTCCTGGGCCGAGTTTGTGGTCCACGGCACGAGCGTGAAATGTGAAGAGACACTAGTTATGGGTACTGATTGTCTAATTGTCTAACAAACACCAGTTACAAGGTCATTATTGAGGGTTAATAACCTAGTAATGGGAGTGTTACAATTGTGTTTTTGAGAGAGAGATCATACAATGTTAGAGTTCGCTAGTGTGAAAAGTGCAGTGCTTGCCTTAAGGACATCATGTGATACATGGACTCGGTTTGCGTATCTGTTTTATTTTTTAGATTTCTTGTACTACACTTAAAATTTATGATTGTAATTATGTTTTCTGTTATTTAATATATTCATATACAATTTTAATAAAATTATTTGTATTTCAATTTCAATTCTGTATTGTTGTCTGTATAACAAATAGAAAATAAGAATTTCTAGTTCAACAATTCATTACTCCACTCAACACGACTTTTTCAAAGCCCTCACTAACAAAATAAGAATCAAGAGCACCTTTAAATATGGTCCTTGTTGGTGATGGTTGGATTTGCCTTGTTACTTCTCACATGAAAATCTTTCATGACTCGTGAGAAATGAGTCCATTCAAGAAACTGAGAAATCCCCAAAACAACATAATATTGAAGTTTTCCATGGTAGTTGATGGTTTGATTTGCCTTTTCACAGTTTTCTTACCTGAAAAGTCTGTCATCATGAGTGAGTTCGTGCAAGAAAAACGTTATCCAGCAGCATGGTTCAAAAGAAATATCTTAGGAAGAAAGTTATTCTCTCCTCATGTAGAACAATTAGTTTTTATGCTCAAAACAAATCACCGATCACACACAAAAGACAATAGAAATTTACGTGATTCGGTCAATGATGCCTATATTCACGGAGAGAAATAAATAATCCACTAATCGAATGAATATATTACAAAAGGAGGAGATCCACTCAACTCACTCTCAGCCTCTCTCTCACTCTCTCTCTGAGCCTTGCCTTTCTTCTCTTTCTCTCTCTATTCTCAAGCCCCACACTTACCACCACCCTAATTTTTTTTTCTCTCTCCCTCCTTCTACGTATTTATAGAGAAACCATAGGGTTAGGAACCATTTTGGGCTTGAGCCCAAAATGTGTACTTTGGACATTTGGCTTGGGCTTGGCTACTGGGCTTAGGCCCAATAAAGGGCTTGAACTCATCCAGGTGGGTTGGACTCAACAATCTCTCCTTCTAGCCCACTAGAGAGTAATTTGATATCTTTAAGTTGTCCATCCTAATAATTTCTGGTCCAGCTTTCTCATAAGATCTGCAAGACAGCATCCGAGATACCTTGCCCTCCACTTCCTACCGAAATGTATGCACCTCCACACCGAAGTGCCTACACCTTCTCACTGGGGTGCCCTGCAACCCCTACCGGGGTGCACCGCAAAGTACGTCACTTTGCTAGTTGTCGTGGCTCAATCTCTCCTCCCTTGTGCGCACAATTGGAGAGATCACCGCCACTAATCAAATCGAGAGTGAAAGAGACTTGTTTTGGCGGTCAGCGTGCCCGTCACTGTATAGCTCTTTAAAATTGACTTTGTCTCCTTCCCCTGAACTTCTAACTGGACATTTTGCACTGGTTGCACCACTCGTGTCTGGCCAGATTTCCGCACATATCTCAAAGCATCTCCTTGCACACCTGAACCACTCCAGATACTCCAAGTACCCTTACTTTGTTTGGTTTAGTTTTGCATAACTGTTTTTAGAAAATTTATTTGGTTGATGGTTTTTGAATTTTTAAAAAATTATTAAAAACAAGTTCTCAATTCTCAAAAACAATTGTTGCTAAAATACGAATAATATATGAAAACAATGAACGTTTTTGCTGTCAGAAAAAATTGTATTATACAAAATTGATTATGAAAACTAAATAGTACATTTTGTTTCCAGTATCAAAAGATTTCTTGATCAGTATACTGTATATTCTATTTATCTCTATTCGCAGAAAAAAAAGTTCTTCAAATTGAAGCGGGTTCAAATAGCTCTGATTCAAGAAAAAGTGATTCGATTTCGGAAAAATCAAAATCACCCAATACCAATTCTCAGAGCATTAGAATGGATTCAATTGAATCATCATCAAATTCAACCTCATGTTCGCCGCCTAGTAATCAGAAAATACAGAGCATAATCAATGGCTCTAAATAATCTGAAATAGGGCTATTTTTAATGCTCATCAGCCTTGCAATCACTGTGTTTTATGGAAAATTTTACGCTGTCATTTTTACGTTGTTGTGTCTTTACTTTATGTCTTGCCATAGATTTTGCGAGTTGTCGCTGGGAATAGTGGCAAGGTCGTCGCCGGAGACGTGGTCGACAACGGGAGATTACAGGAAGAGGGTAATAATGGAGGGACTGCTGGAGAGGAAACGTCAACTGAGAGGGCATTAAAAATTTTGGTGTGGAAAATATTATTTTCTTTGGCGTGTTGAAGTGTAAAATACCTCTCCTCTCGTGTTTGTAATTTAAGGTTAAGACACAAGGGAGGATAGGAAATAAGGTACTAGCAGGTTGAAGAATATGGAGTGGTGCCTTGCCTTGTAGTACCTGACTGAGAGTGCGATTGATAATATAGGTGGTAGTGAGGAC
>BRYE01000012.1:9970031-9992531 GCA_030159115.1 Actinidia arguta var. hypoleuca | reverse complement strand
AGTGATTGACAAAAATCTGTCGGTACTCAGAGAAACTCTCCGAACTTATATCCCTTTCTCTTTAAGAACTCTGGTGATGGACACGTGCTTTTCCAATTAAGGTTAAATTAGTGCCTATGCATCTGTATTTAAGGTTGATAAACAAGTTGAACGTGCCGAATAATAAATTGTTCAAACTTAGTTTGTTTATCAAGCGAAACGATTTGAAACGAGTTTTAATCGAGTCGAACTCGAGTATCTTAAAACTTTTTAAACATTATAAATTTATCAATCCGAGTAATAAATTATTCGAATTGATTTAAAAATTTAACGAATTTTAAAAATAAATCAAAGTTTGTTTGTTTGTTCACCAAGTAAACCAATATCAAATAAGCTCTTAACTAACCGAACTAGAGCAATTTTAATTTTTTATCATCCGTATCAGTATGTATAACATTCCGATCCCTCCATAAGGGAAAATAGGTTTCTATTCCTAATGGGTACGTCTCTCCATGTTTACATGTTAACGATTGTTTCACCTCTCAATTTGGAGGGGAGAACCAACCCATTTTTCCCCTCAAAATAAGAATATATGACAAAAAAAACCCAAAATCGTACTTATAAATATATCCCCCACATGAATCCTCCATTATCAGATCAGATTACAGTCGTTGAAGGATAGGTCGTATGTACTTGTTCAAAAGTTTGAAATTTAAATCTTAAAAAACAAAATATTTCAATCCCTTAGAAATCATATTCTTTGCATAACGTCAGACGAAAATACCAACCAAACCATAATGGGTGAAACAGCGACGAATCACCCGAATCCTAGAGTTAGATATGACGTTAATTAGGGAAATTAGGTACCTCATATCGGACGGCTACGACGACTCAGCCGAATCCAGATCGACGGATTAGGGAAATTAGAAGTTTTGAAATTACATCTGCATTAAAAGAGTGTTTTATACAAATTGTTACATCTTCTGTTAAAAAATTATGCATGATTTTTTTATTTGTATATTATTATTATTTTTAACCTATCTACCTGCCATGTTATGTTTGGTCGAGCATCTCCATTAGTTCACCTAAATTCTTGTTGTCGCTAGATTTTGATTAGGGAAGATAAATATATATTTTGGAAAATTCATTTCTTTCGTTAAAATTTAGCTCTAAGTTTTGTTTTACTAAATATTTTGGTCACCAATATTTGATCCATTTAAATATTTAATGGATAATCTCCATAGCACATGATTCGGCACATTCATTTTATAGTTTATTTTTAAATATATTCTTTTGATCATTTCTGTTGTGGTAAAAATCTGGGAGAGCAACCAACAGTCAAAATTGCTCCTCGGCCTCGGCGCTGGATCTCGGCTAAGCTAGGGCAACCTGCACAGCAATCGAGCAAAAGTAATCAGCCGGGGTGAGGCCGCTCAAAACCCCTCCGGTGTATGAATCAGACCAAGGCGATCAGGAATCATGGCGAGTTTCTCGGGAGGATAAGCATGGGAGGATATCCCGATAAGATCTGGAGGCTAATATGAGGGTGCCATCTGGTGAGCAATCCGTATTCTCGGGTGTTGTAATGGAGCTGGAGTCTAATGGGACAGTTCTCTTGTAGAAGTGGAACTCTTCATGGAGGAGAACTCCAATTTGGGCGGAGGAGTAACGGAGGAGGAGTCTTATGACAACAGACTTCTAGTGGAGATGGAGTTATTTTGGAGAATCAAGTCCGCGGAGAGACGTCTCTGCATTGGGCGAGTTGAACCACCTCGCCCTATGGCGATCTAGAATAACCATCCTAAAAAGTGGCCAACTTTAATAATACGAGGCGACCAGGAAGGTGTACGGAACACCAGGGCGACGTGCCTTGCTCGGAATATTTTAGATTCAGGACTTATCCGAATTACCCCACATCAGTAGCCCCCCTACTCAGAAGTGCCGAGTCATTCGGGACCTTTGAGTAAAGCATTAAAAGTCATGGACCCATGTGGGCGCGCCATAAATGAACCCCTTCTCTCGGTTGGACACGTGAACTGGGGCATTAATTTTCGCAGGGAAGTTTGAGCAAAAAAGGCGGTGCCATAATGATGAATTTTGGCGGGATAGGCGGCATTGGGCTCGAATTTCAAAAGGTCGCCTCATCTGGACCGTTGACTCAGATGGATCTCATCCGTCACTTTTTCTTATGTATAAGGGGTCCCACCCATTCATTTACTTCCTTTTTTGCCAAGCTAATATCACTTGCTTTTCTCATTTTCACTTGTGGTCGCCCTTCCTGCTTCAAGTTTCTCCTTGCCTCTGCCTGTGGTCGCCTTTCGTTTCCTAGCACAGTAAGTAACCCAGCCTTCGTCTTTTTTTTTTTGTTTTTAGTTTTATGTCCCATAGGTCTAAGGTGGTGAGTCCATCAAATTTGGATTCTTTGCCCTCGTGGATATCCGACCATCTAGGAGAAGGTTCGTCATATATTACTGAAGCAGTTAGACAATCTCCCAGGTCGCCAATGGAAGACCCATCCATTGCTGAGGTCGCCCCTTTAGGTGATGTCCACCCTTCTGTGATAAAAGAACATAACATTATGACTCCCGATGAGCTAAATTTGCTTAGGGAGACTTATTCCTTTCCTCAGGGCGTACAACTCAGACTTCCCGAGGAGAATGAAACCATTCTTTCTACCCGCCCTGGCGAGGTAGCCTTCTACGAGGCCGTCTTTCCTGCGGGCCTTCGTTTTCCCATTCCTTTAATAGTTAGGTTAATTTTGCTATTTTATAAGATTTGTCCTGCTCAGCTTGTCCCCAACGCGTGGCGTAGTATCCCCGGCGCCTTGTCGTTGTGGCGAGTTCATAAATATTCGATGACTCTTTCTGAGTTTAGGAACATTTTTTTCCTCAATAACAACCCTAAGCCGGACCAAGGGTGGCTCTACTTCAAGGCGAGGTACAAGAGAACCATCCTCGGAGGATACCCCAGCAATGTGAAGGGGTGGAAAAATAAATTTTTCTTCGCCTCTGGGGATAGCTGGGAGCTCTTTGACAAGGAACCTCAGGAGGGAGTACCACAGGTTCCGAGGTCATGGAACATTCCAGGTCGGTTTTTATTTTATCAATAATTTTGGTATATTTATTAATGAGTTCGGTATTAACATGGGTTTCTTTTTAGATAAACGCTACAACGAGCTGCCCATGTTGCTTGCATACGAGCAGGAATTGTTTGACAAAATTTCGCAATCGGTGGCAGAATGTGGGCGCTACATGGTCCCCATGCTTCTTAAAACCAAGGCATTTCGTCGGGGTTTCTCCTCTCTTGGTTCTACGGCATCAGGGACGGAGGGCGATGATCTGCGCGCGTCATCGATGTCGGGTGAAGTGGGTGAGTCCCGTTCCCGTGGTGAACACCTTCAAGACGGCCACCCCCGAGAGGACTCAATAGAATACCTAGGGACTGTTAGGAAGGAACTGAGGAGGGTTGTTCCTCATATTCCCGACCTAACTTTATTAAGATGGTCGGGGGGGGGGGGGGAATTTGAGACCCTATCTTAGAATTTTGTTCAACTTTGGGATCGAGCTCGGACTCGACATCGGAATTTTGGTCGGATTTTGAGCTACCCCCGAGCTTAAATCGGATGGTATAAATCCTTACTATCCTTGTTGATTATTTTTTACATGTCTGATACATATCTTTTTTTATTTTTTTGTAGCTATGTCGAAGAGGATTAGCCTAAAGAAGCTCAGTGAAAGGGTGGAGAAAGCCAGAGGCGAGAGCTAGGCCAAAAAATTCGCTCTCGCCAAGGGAGTGGTAATTGGCGAGAAGCGTCCGATGGAAGAACCTCCCACCTCGCCGAGCAAGAAGGCAAAGTCTGGGGATGATTCCAAGGGCAAAGGGCAAGCCCCCACCCTTGAACCCAAAAAGAAGTCTGGTCCGGCAGGCCATCTTGGGGCCACCTCTTCTAAACCCAGGGAGGGGAGCTCGCCCTCATTGGGTATAGCTCTTGGTCCAAGGGCCTCCATTCTGGGGAGCCCTTTCGTGGATAAGAAGATCCTCCGAGGAGTAATCCCTCCCACGGATCAAGAAAAGGTGGGGCAGCTCTATCTGGACCAGACTGCTTCAAAATTTTTTTAGGCTCTCGGCCAGGTATTATTTTGATACTAACTTCCATTTGTTTTCTTAGTTAAACATGCTCAGTTTGATCTGATTAGTATTATTTGTAGCAGGCGCTTGTGTTCAGATCTTCTTTGGCGGTAAAAAGTAGGGAGACCATCGAGGAGGCATCCCTTCAACAGGGGCGAGCTGCCTCTTTGGACACTGAAGTCTCCCGTCTTTAGAAGCTATCCATCGATTTGAAGCAGCAACTGGCTGAGGCGTGAGCTCGGGAACAGCAGGTTGGCGACGAGTTTGCCAAACTTAGGGATGAAAGGGACACCCTCTCCGATAGTCTGGGAAAGGCAGGGATTCTGATTTCGGATCTGAGGGAAAGAATGGACCGCTCTAGAAAACTGGCTGTTGAGGAATTTAAATCCTCGTCGGATTTCTCCGAGGCTGTTGAAAGTGCATCCTCAAAGTATTTTGACGAAAGGTTTGATTTCTGCAAACGACAGCTCCACCACCACCATCCCTACCTTGCCATAGACTTGGAGGAGATGCGTCTCGAACTCGACCTACTTGCCGAAGAGGATGAGGAAGAAGGGGAGGGAGGTGAGGAAGAAAATATTGAAAAAGGAGATGCGAATCCTCAGGGCGACGCAAATCCTCAAGGCGACGGCAACCCCCCTTTATCATAAATGTAATTTAAATTTGAATGTACATGTTATGATTCCTTTGTAATTTCGCATTTGAATGAATATTACTTTGCTTTTGACAATTCTGGCGATGTGAATCACTTTTTGGCTCTGGTGCATTATTTTATTTTTATTATTATTATTATTATTTTAATATTGACGACCTAGGATAGGCGATCAAGATGCATCCGTCATTTTTCAATGAACTTAGCAATCTTGAATAGGCGATCAAGATGCCTCTGTCATTTTTCAATGAACTGGTAATCTTTAATAGGCGATCAAGATTCCTCCGTCATTTTTCAATGAACTGACAATCTTGAATAGGCGATCAAGATGCCTCCGTCATTTTTTAATAAACTAGCGATCTTGAATAGGCGATCAAGATGCCCCATTTTTCAATTTTCAATGATCTGGCGATCTTGGTTTGGCGATCAAGATGCCTCTGTTATTTTTTAATGAACTGGCGATCTTGAATAGGCGATCAAGATGCCTCCATAATTTTTCAATGAACTGGCAATCTTGATTTGGCGATCAAGATGCCTTCGTCATTTTTCAATAAACTAGCGATCTTGAATAGGCGATCAAGATGCTTCCGTCATTTTTCAATGAACTGGAGATCTTGAATAGGCGATCAAGATGCCTCCATCATTTTTCAATGAACTGACAATCTTGATTTGGTGATCAAGATGCCTCCGTCATTTTTCAATGAACTGGCGATCTTGAATAGGCGATCAAGATGCCTCCGTCATTTTCCAATGAACTAGCAATCTTGAATAGGCGATCAAGATGCCCTCGTCATTTTTCAATGATCTGGCTATCTTGAATTGGCGATCTCCATCCTGCAATTGCCGATGATTGAAATAAACTGAGAAGTTTTTTTACTCGAAATATAATCTGGAAATCATTACAATTGTTTTGCCCAGGCGAGCTGACTGAACGTCATTGGAAATATTTTTTCAAATGCTCAGCGTTCCAAGGATGGGGGAATGTCTTGCCGTTCATATCTTTTAGCCAATAAGTCCCTAGTCTAGATACCTTGATAACCTTATAAGGGTCTTCCCATGTTGGGCCGAGCTTCCCAACATTAGGCTCTTTAGTTGATAGGGTAACTTTTCGTAGAACTAGGTCGCCAGGTAAGAATGACATGTGTTTGACTCTCTGATTGAAATATTTGGCGACTTGATGTTTATAAGCTGCTTGGCGTATGCTTGCTTGTTCCCGTTTTTTATCAAGGAGGTCGAGGTTGAGTCTTAGCTTGCCTTCGTTGCTATCTTTGTCGTAGTTTGAAGTCCTAAAACTCGGCATTCCGATTTCAACGGGTATCACTGATTCAGTTTCGTAAACCATGGAATAAGGCGTTTTGCTAGTAGGAATCCTGCTAGTCGTGTGACATGCCCATAATATGCTTGGCAGGTCTTCTACCAACTCTCCTTTGGATCTCTCTAATCTCATTTTCAAATTTCTCAGGATGGTTCTGTTAGTGACCTCTACTTGGCCATTGGCTTGAGGGTGACCAGGCGAGAAGAAATGATGTGATATGGCGAGGTCCGAGCAAAATTGCCTGAATCCATCATTGTCGAATTTCCTGGCATTGTCCGAGATGAGAATTTTGGAAATTCCAAACCGGCAGATGATACCCTTCCAAACAAAATTCTTCGTATTCTTTTCGGTGATTTTGGCTAACGGTTCAGCTTCCACCCATTTTGTGAAGTAATCAATAGCAACGATCAAGAACTTTCTCTGTAATGGAGCTTGAGGCAAAGGTCCCAGTATGTCGATCTCCCATTGGGCGAATGGCCATGGGCTGGTAAATGGCACCATATCAGTATAGGGAAGGTGGTTAGATGGTGCAAACCTCTCGCATTTGTCGCATTTCCTAGTGTATTTTGCTGCATCTTGTCCTATCTGGGGCTAGAAGTAGTCTTGGCGAATCGTCTTTCGTACCAGTGACCTCGCCCCTGAATGATTTCTGCAGATGCCCTCGTGGATTTTTCTCATCACATAATTAGCTTCGTCAAGTCGGAGACATCTTAGGAGAGGACCAGAGAAAGATCGTTTATATAAAATTCCATGAAGCAGGCAGAACCTTGCAGATCTATAGAGGATTCAGCGAGCTTGAAATTTATCTGTTGGTAGTGTGCCATTCTAAAGGTAGGTGACAATCTCATCCATCCATGTTGGGTTTGTTTCCGTTGTACAGGCGGGTTTGGCGACCTCCATACTTGGTTTAGACAGAAATTCCAAGGGTATATTTCTGTTTGATATGAAATCAAAAGTTGAAGCAAAATTGGCTAGGGCATCAGTTTTTCTATTTTCTTCTTTGGGGATCTGTTGAATGGTGAACTTTTTGATCTTCTGAGTTAAGAATTTGACTTCATCTAAATAAGCTATTATCCGTACGTCCCTAGCGAGGTAATCTCCTTGAACTTGGTTGGCCACTAGTTGAGAATCACTGTAGGCTTTAATTGACTGGACTCCCAATCTTGTAGCGACACGTAATTCGGCAAGGAGTGCTTCGTACTCAGCTTCGCTGTTGGTGATTTTAAACCCAATCCGTATAGCATATTCCATCTGTTCTCTTGTCGGGGTTTGGAGAACAAGCCTTGCACTGCATCTGTGTTGATTGGAAGACCCATCTACAAACAATTTCCATTTCTCAAGCTCTTCCCCTAAGTTATCGAGGCTATTTTCCGAGCTGTCGAGGTTCTTTGCTAAGTTTGGAATTTTCGCCTCCGAGAGGACTTCTAGATCGATCTTGTGAGTGGATTCAGCCACGAAGTCGACTAAAGCTTGGGCTTTTATCTCCGTCCTCGGTTGTAGTCAATATGGAATTCACTCAACTCAATGGACCATTTCAGGAGTCTTCCTGAGGTATTTGATCATTGGAGAATCTGTTTTAACGGTTGATCAGTCAGCACGGTGATGGGATGGGCTTGAAAATAATGGCGAAGTTTTTTGGCGGCGATCAGAAGGGCGTAGGCGAGCTTCTCAATCGTTATGTATCTGTTCTTAACACCTATCAGGACCTTACTAACATAATATACCGATTTCTGGACACGGTCCTCTTCTCGGATGAGCACGACACTTACTGCTGTGGGCGATATGGAGAGGTATACGAACAATTCTTCGCCCGTGGCCGGAACCACAAGCATAGGAGGTGATCCCAAATACTTTTTGAGCTGTTGAAATGCTTCCTCCGATTCTTCTGTCCACTAGAAATTTGTATTTTTTCTTAGAATTTTGAAAAATGGTAAACATCTGTCTGCTGATTTGAAAATAAACCGGTTAAGGGCAGCAATTCGCCCAGTTAACTGCTGAACTTCATGGACATTTTTGGGCGAGCTCATCCTGAGTAGAGCCTGAATCTGATCCAAGTTTGCTTCAATCCCTCGTTTGGTCTCTAAGAACCTTAAGAATTTCCCGGATGATATGCCAAAAATGCATTTGGAAGGATTTAACATCATCCGGTGTTTTCTTAAAATGTCAAAAGCTTCTTTAAGGTGGGCGTTGTGGTTTTCTGCTTTGAGGCTCTTGACAAGCATGTCGTCTATGTAAACTTCCATGGTCTTTCCAATCAGTTCTTTGAACATCTTGTTTACTAATCTCTGATATGTAGCCCCAGCGTTTTTGAGACCGAATGGCATGACCTTGTAGCAATACAATTCTCGTTCCGTGATAAATGAAATTTTTTCTATGTCGGGAGAAAACATCTTGATCTGATGATATCCTGAGAAGGCATCCATGAAACTAAGTAGCTCTTGTTTAGATGTGACGTCGACTATTAAATCAATTTTTGGCAGAGGGAAATTATCTTTTGGGCACGCCTTGTTGAGATCAGTATAGTCAACACATACTCTCCACTTTCCCCCCTTTTTAGGGACGACGACGACATTGGCTAACCATTCCGGGTAATGGGCTTCCTTGATAACCTTTGCTCTGATGAGTTTGGTAACCTCCTCGTCAATAACCTTGAGTCGCTCGGGGGCGAATTTCCTTCTCTTCTGGCGAACTAGAGGATTTTCCGGATTGATATGTAATTTATGCATGGCGACCTAGGGGTCAATACCCGGGACGTCGCCTTGTGACCAGGCAAAAATATCAAAGTTTCTTTTCAAGAATTCCACTAGAGCATTGTGCAATTCGTTGGTAAGCTCTGTTTCGATCATAACGTGGCGATCAGGATATTCCGGATGTATGGAGATTGGGGTAGTTTCTTCGAGGGGTTTGATATTTTCGGTTTCTCAGGGATCCATTAAGACGACTTATTCCACCTCGTCCCTCAGAGATTCCATCTCGCCATCGTTGAACGATAATTGCTATTGGGTATCCGGTACTGGGGAGGTTCCGATCTTCATAGCCGAAATAAAATATTGCTTGGCCACTTTCTGATCGCCCCGTACTTCGCCTATTCCTGCTGAAGTGGGAAACTTCATTTTTAGGTGGTAGGTTGAGGTGATCGCCCTGAACCTACCTAGAGTTGGGCGACCTAAAATGGCATTATAGGAGGAAGGGCAATCTACCACGATGAAGTCCTGTCAAACGGTAGTTTGGCGAGGTTCTGTCCCCAAAGTAACAGGTAACTTAACCCATCCCAGCGAATGAGCCTGATTTCCTCCGAATCCTACCAAAGGTGTTAGGAAGGGCTGCAATTTGTCGAGCCCTATTTTTATCTTTTCGAATGCTGATATAAACAGAATGCCAGCCGAGCTACCATTATCGACCAATATTCTTTAGACGGTAAAATTGGCGATGATGGCTGAAATGACCAGGGCGTCGTCATGAGGTAGGTGCAGACCTCTCAAGTCATCATTGTTGAAGGTGATTAGTGGATGGATATCGGCCATTGGCGAATAGAGATTATAAACTTCTTCGGATAGCCTGTCAGCACTTCTGGCGTGCCTCTTTCTAGACGAATTCGAACTTCCTCCCGATCCAAACCCGTTGTGTATTACCTGAATGTCTCCAGTAGTAGGTTGATTGTCGTCGTATCTTCTTTCTGGTGAATTGGGGGAAGGGCGATCACCAACATACTTTCTCAGATACCCTCGTTTGATGAGGTCGGCTATCTGCTCCTTTAGGTGAAAGCAGTCTTCTGTGTTATGACCATGGTCTCAGTGAAACTCACAATACTTGTTCTTATTTCTCTTCCGAGGATCAGTCTTGATTTTTTAGGGTCATTTGACGAATTCTTCATGCTTAATCTCTGTAAGGACTTGGGCAATAGGAGCATTGAGCGGGGGTAACGCCAACTCTGTGCGGCGAGGTGGGGTACGAGGTCGCCTGTCACTGGTCCGCCTTGAGTCTCGATTAGGCTTCTTGCTTCTTCGTTCATCGTCCCTATAATCAGATTGCCTTGTATCAGGCTCTTTTTTTTTACGGTCATCTTTTCCTCTTCGCCTTCGTTTGGCTTCGGCCAATTCCTCCGCGGCGATGTATTTATCGGCTTTACTTTGGAGAACAGACAATGTCTTAGGAACATTCTTGGACAGAGAATCGAATAAGGGACCTAGGCGAAGCCCCTCCATCATTGCCATGACGACCACTTTGTCACTGGGATCTTCAACTTCTAATATGGCCTGGTTAAATCGTTTCACGTAATCTTTCAGGTTCTCTGTTTCCTTCTGGTGGATAGTGAAAAGGTGGGATGCATTCTTCTGCCTAACCCTGCGGCTTATGAAATTGGCGACAAAAAGTCTGCTCAGATCACCAAATGAATCAATGGTTCCGGGAGATAACTTTCGAAACCATGACCTCGCCGACCCCTTCAGTGTAGCGGAAAAAGCTTTGCATATGACTTCGTTAGAATACCCTTGGAGATGCATCAGGTTTTTATAAGAATCCAAGTGATCCATAGGATCTATTTTGCTTTCGTAGATCCCGAGCTGAGTAGGTAGTTTGAATTTGGATGACACCTTGGCTCTCATTATTCTTTGGGTGAAAGCTGGTTCAGTTTGTCTGATCAAAGCATCTACGGTTATCGGGGCACTGGTCCCCGTGTTGATGGCGTCCAAGCGGGCGTCCAGATCCCTAATCTTCTAGGAAGTGGATATATCTTGGCGCCCTGGTTCCTGATGGACCCGACGAGGAGATCTACCTCTCCTTATCCCTTTGCTTTCCAGCCCTGGCGTCTTGCTGGATGATGATCCTAATGATGGGCTTCTTAGGGTCCTCTCTTGTCGAGGGCGAGGACTAGGAGAATGACGGCGCCTATCTCGCCCGGTGCTATGGTGACTCTAAGATTCATTCCCTGATAGATGAGAACAACGAGGAACCGGAGGAGGTGGTGGGCGATTATTCGTGGTGAGGTGCTGTATGAGGAGGGCGTTATTTTCGTTCATGATTCTCATCTGTTCGGCCATCCCACGTATCTCATGATGAAAGCCCTCTAGATCTGGAGCTTGGCTAGTGTTAGCCATTGGATGGGATCTGTTCTCTAGAGGGCTGCTGGTGCTTGGTCTAGATAATAATTAGCTGCGCAGGCGCATAGGGTAAAAAGAACTATCGTTCCCACAGACGGCGCCAAACTGTTGTGGTAAAAATCTGGGAGAGCAACCAACAGTCATAATTGCTCCTCGGCCTCAGCGCTGGACCTCGGCTAAACTGGGGTGACCTGTACAGCAATCGAGCAAAAGTAATCGATCGGGGTGAGGCCACTCAAAACCCCTCCGGTGTATGAATCAGACCAAGGCGATCAGGAGATAATTATAGGCAACTATGGGCGAGCACAATAGTAAATGTGTATGTGGTGCCTGTGTTGAGCGTACCTTTTTAGTTATGGGGGAGCGACTTTTATATAGACGGAGAACTGAACCGTGTCAGTAAATCATGGCGAGTTTCTCAAGAGAATAAGCATGGGAGGATATCCCGATAAGATCTGGAAGCTAATATGAGGGTGCCATCTGGTGAGCAATTCGTATTCTCGGGTGTTGTAATGGAGCTGGAGTCTAATGGGACAGTTCTCTTGTAGAAGTGGAACTCTTCATGGAGGAGAACTTCAATTTGGGCAGAGGAGTAACGGAGGAGGAGTCTTGTGACAACAGACTTCTAGTGGAGATGGAGTTATTTTGGAGAATCAAGTCCGCGGAGAGACGTCTCTGGATTGGGCGAGTTGAACCACCTCGCCCTATGGCGATCTAGAATAACCATCCTAAAAAGTGGCCAACTTTAATAATACGAGGCGACCAGGAAGGTGTACGGAACACCAGGGCGACGTGCCTTGCTCGGAATATGTTAGATTCAGGACTTGTCCGAATTATCCCACATCAATTTCAATCTTTTTATCATCAATATTGGATCTATTTAAATTTTTAACAAATAATTTACTCAACAAGAGAAGAGTTGCAAAATGGATAATTTAGATCATCTTGTTACACTTTTGAAGAGCCCAAATTTGCATAGGCACCATCGTGCTATGCTTATGGGCACAACTCAAGCACACGGACTCATAAAACGCACCATTGCATTAAATATTTTCAATTTATTGTTTTTTATTTCTATTTTTTGTAATTTTCTATGAAGTTACTTGGTTCGACATGGATGCTTAGCTGGCGACATCCCACGTGATTGTGACTGACGTGTCATTCTTTTGTGAACGTTGAGGAATTTAGAATAAAAAGATAGAGACACATTATAGTGTGTTGGGACTCATTCTATTATTTTACGTGGGACCAACGTATTTGAATCAATGGAAAAATAGATAATGTTTATTCTTGGATGAACATAATTGTACTTGCATTGCATTGACTTTGCAAACTCACGTGTGACGGAAAAGAGCATCTCAAGTGATGTTGTATTCACTTGTATAAATAATTAGGGTAAATTACACTGACCTTTCTTGAGGTTTCAGATTAATACATAAAGCACCATTGACGTTTGAAAAATTACAATGAGTTTCCTTGAGGTTTGAAACTTTTAACAGATTCTCTCCATTTTACCCTGACCACCCCTGAGGTTCTGGATTAATACACAAAATACCCCTAACGTCAATCGTCCGTTAGCAAGATTGACTGCACATCCATGACGCCAGCTGAATAGTGATTGAAACACTATATATGATATTTTTTTTGACAAAATTACTATGTACTCCACAAGAAAATGTTGATTGAATGACCAAAAAGTAAATCATATTGACCCATTAACTATTTAATTGTATCATTTATATCCTTCTCGTTACTAATTTGTTTGAAATAGTGATGAAAATCGATCATGTATTGTTCATGTGCTTAAATTAAATACTCTTATGTCTAAAATACTATTATTTTTTGGTTATTCAATCAATATCTTTGTGGGTATTTAGGAACTTTATCAAAAAGAAGGGCATATATAGTATTTCAATCACTATTCAGCTGACGTCATTGATGGACAGTCAATCTTGCTAACGGACAATTGACATCAGGAATACTTTGTGTATTAACTCGGAACCTCAAGGGTAGTCAGTGTAAAATGTGAGAAATCTGTTACAAATTTCAAACCTCAGAAGAGGTTATTGTAACTTCTCAAACTTCAGGAGTGTTTTGTGTATTAACCCGAAATCTCAGGGTAGGTCAGTACATTTCACCCAAATAATTAACATTGTTCCTACTATATGTGTACGTATAAAAATATTACCGGCAAACTTCAGAATTAATAAATGGTACATATGATATGGCAATCTTAAAGATTAATCTTTTATTTAAAAACCAACCAACCAACCAACCCTGAAGGTAGTCTCGGTCATGGCCACGGATGGAGTCCGAAAGTGCCGTGTTTACAGTTGCTTTCTCACTTTGGGCAAATTGCTCTCACGAAACCTGAATGGCTGGCTATTGGTATTCTACTGCTACAAGACTTTTAGGCTTTAGCCATACAAGACGGCACAGTTTTGAGCCCTTTAAGATTTGTCCAATTAATTAAATGGTCAAAATCGGTACCGTTTCGAACTAGCTACAAGCTAGCGGCGCCTATGGGGACTACAATATCCCCAAACCCATACGCATGTTTATGCTCTGCATAAATGGGGTACCACTGCAATTAATACTTGTAATAACCATGTACGTTCCATGTAAGATGAGGTATATTATTTCAAAAGTGCTGAATAATTACACTTGATTATAGATTGTGAAAAAATAAATACATAAATAAGGATAGTGATTTTTACATTCTTTTTTCCCCACACTAACACACTTTTTTTTGGATGAATTTATTCAAATACCACTTTTTATTTAAATATTTTCACTACATAAAAGAATATTTGAATATTCATTCTAATAAAAAATAAAAATAAAAGTATATAAATCACCAACCATAAATCAAGGCCATAAACCGTTTGGTTTATTCATTCTTTCCTTTACACTTTTGTCCCCATTGGTTTTGGTATATTATTATTTTTAGTGATTTTTTTTTCAATTTTTGATCAGGCATTTCTTTTTTTTAAAAAAATCATCACTGGAAAAATAGTGAAGGGAAAAAAATTAGAAACTAAATATTTTTTATTTTTTACTTTAATTCATCTAGTTGCGACAAGTCAAAAGGATAAAAACAAAAAAAAAATCCGAAAAAAAAATATCACAAAAAACAAGATACTAAAATCATTTGCCATCCATCTTCTTCTTTCTATTCTCTCCCATGGTACACTCCCATCTGCACCGCAAGCCATAGAGAAACCATTTGCTGAGGGACGGGCTAGTCCATCGAGTTTTGAAACCCAAATTACAAGCCATCTGATCGATATGAGATTGGGTCACGGGCCACGGCCACCTCCAACAAAAAAACCTCCAATTTCACCATCAATTCACTTTTACAATGTCCGATTGATGCACCCAAAAGGTTGGATTGAGTGGTTGGGTGGTGGTTTTGGTGGAGCAATGGTAAATGTGTGTTTCATGGGATTGTGTTTGGTCCGTTTTTTTAACAAATACTGCTTGAGATGCTCAGACTAATACACAGAGGCCTAATAGATTTGTGAGAAGAAAGCCGAATAACATCCATAAATGATTCCAAAAATTCATGTTTAACATATTATTTTATTTAAATATCTCATTGCAAATTTAGGAAAGCAGACATAATTAATGCCGCGAAAAGTTATGCCACTTGAGAGGGGCAAAAACAGAGAGGGGGACACCTGAAGACCAGTATTCTTCACAATCCAAAGTCCAAACATAAAGCTTCTTTAGCTATAAAAGAAGCAGCAGCACCACCATGGAGCACCACCATAAAGGGACCATAAAGAAACCCAGAAGGAAGAATTAAAGACTCGATGAGCAACGTTCTCCAATGTCAGAAAGCAAGCAATTAGGAGTAGAAAGAGCCTGAAACACTTGTAAGGCGTCACCTTCGCTAAAAAGAACACACGAAAAAGCAATTAGGGATCGATTGACAATCATAAAGATTTTCTCAAAGAGGAACACAATTCTGAAAACATTTTCACCAGTAATGTCTAATCGTACCATTGATCACTAGATTTACCTGTCTTCTCATTAAGTGGCAGGCCAGGAGAGATTTAGTAGACTTCACCAAAGAGGAGAAGACTGTCTTCACATAAATTGCCAGATTCTCTATTCAAGAGCACCCTGTCAACCTAGTTAGAATGACATGAATAGACTCTGCATGTGCCAGTAAAAAGAGTTCTTGAACTAGCTCTGGGGGCCATTGCTCAGAGAGATTATCAACAAGCTGATGGACTATGGAGTTTTGTATGCACCTTAAAAGAGCCCAACTGAGAAGTCAAATGCTGAATGTTTGCTCCACTGCCTAAAAGCAATCTCCACCCTATGTGAAACCTCTTCTCCCTGCAAGTATACTGTACCATGCGCAAGAAGAACTACAACCCCCTTCAGCTTGCAAAACGGTGCAAGGGGAAAATACCTTTCTTTACAAATGCTTTCATACAGAGGAATCCGCTGAATGACTTATGAGCTTTGCTTAGCGAGGAGTGCGCAATTAAACGCCATCAATCAAATTCCACTCACCCCCTTGAGATCTCTAGAGGTGTATAGAGGTGTCAAACTGGCCGTGTTGTGCTGGTCCGACCCATTTATTTTTTACTTAATGTGCTTCATGTCGTGCCGTACCGTACCGTATCCATCTGATAAAAACCTAGGCCCAACACAGCCCATTCGTACCTCGTGTCGTGACGTGATTTTTTTTTTATATAAATGAGTTTAATACTTCAAAATTTTTTAATTATTTGAGATTGGCTCCCATAAACATGTCGTGCCGTGCCTCAAAAGCAGTGACCCGTCCTAGCCCATCACCGTACCCGTGCCGGAATTTTAACGTGCCGTGCCCATATCGACTAGTCCATTTGACACCTCTAGAGGTTTACACGGTCTCGTTTGAACTATATCTGTACAAAATTAAGAACCCAACCGGTAGTAAGTTCCACAGAAGTGAGAAATAATCGGAACTGTAAGCCTATGTGGAACCAAACCACAAAAAATGGCCGAAGTTGTTTCAGTCCCGTTTCTAAGAAAAATCAGGAACATGACATATTAAACTTAGCATCCAAATTTTCAAACTTTTAACCCTCACATCCAAATTTTAAACCCAAACATAAAAATATTAAACCTAACATCTAAATTTTATACCATCCAAAGTCCAAAATAACATAACATCCAAATCCAAAAGAAACAACACCAGCAACCACAAATTAAAACACAAGTCTAGTGAGAACATAATATACTGCAGTGGTGTGTGAAATAAAAATCCGAACTGAACATCGTAGACCGATTCTCTAGTTTTGGGAACCAAAATCCACCATTTAGACTATAGAATTGAACCACCTGCGCAGTTGGAGCGGATTCGATTTTACGGTTCTTCCTTGAGCTTGTCCCAACCAACCCAAGAGATCTTGCCCCCTTTACTGTTGTATATATATATATATATATATATATATATATATAGGTTGTAGTGAACAATGAAGAAAGTCCATTTTCTTAAGGGAACAAATTATACAATGACGTAATCCGGCCTTGTTAGGGCCGGAACATCCACTAAGTTGTCGCTATGAAGTAAGTTCGGTGGTTTTCTACACCGGAGCTCGGTGTGAACACTATTCCACACTAGCCTTGCTATCCGTCAGCTGCCGCTATAGAGTGAGCTCGGAGACCCTCTCCGCCGGAGGTTGGAGCAGTCACTACCAAAGACAAATGCAGTCCGAGATAAGGCCATCGTTATTTTTGAGGTGTCACTGTTTAGTAAGCTCAGGACAATAACTGCGCTGGAAGCTTGAACGAGGGGCAACGGCCGTCGGTATTCCCAAGGAATGTCAGGGGACAGAGGAGACTTGTACGTCAGAGTTCTTTCTGACAGCCCCCATGCCTAGATGGAGACGCTGATAGTTGATCATGAGCTACTAACCACGCAGTAGGGGCATGGCTGGGTTAACCGCCTACTAACTGACACAGTAGTCGACGCGTACAAGTACGCGCCGAGTTATAGTTTGTCGAGTGACGTGATAACTAGCGTGTCGAGCCACGCGCTGAGTCAAAGTATAAAGGGGATACTATTGTTCTCACAGAGGTACATGCAACATTTCTCTCAGAACATACATACACTTTCTCTCTCTAAGATTCTAGACGTTTAACTTGATCATTGGAGAGCTGTTTCCCGAAAACAGCTCCGGCTGTCGTTTTCATTGTTTCAGTGACTGCAGTTAGGACATTACTGGTTAGATGGACGACGGGTTGAAACTATCTACGCACCCGTAGAACCTCCGCAAGTGTCTATCCTCGATTTTCTCTCTTCTCATTACTCAAATAACAACCCCACAATTTTGTATACAAAGGGTTTTCCCACATCAAATCTTTCCTTTTGAATACAAGCGGGAAAAGAAGATTGTCTTTCAGATAAGAGAAAAAACAAAGATAAATCCTCAATGCTATGGGGCAAATTATTGGCGCCCCTGGTACTTGAACATGCGTGCAAGCACATATGGTGGTGTGGATGAGCACATAATATAATTTATTTTTTATTTATAACTAGTAATTGTCCGTACTCACGAACCTTAAGAAAAAAAAAAGATCACATCTTAAGCGTACTCGTTAGAATTTTATAACCTAAAAACAAATAAGATATAAACGTCAGATAAGATGTATACTGCTATAAAATGAAAAATAAATTAGAAAGTATAATGATTTTGAAAAAGTGTTGTTAGTTTGGGAGAAATAAAAAAAATAAATGGATATTTTTTGGCCATTGAATTATAACCTATGTGGGTCCAATACTTTTGAGTATAAGAAAATAATATTTTATTTTTAAAAAAAAATAGTCTTAAGTTAAATATCAGTTATTGAGTTAACTCAAATGAATTTCAACCGTAGATAATGAGAGATAGTTTGAAAGATTCAAAATGAGTTGTGATTTTATATTATAAATTAAGTGAATTTACCAAAATATTATTTTATGTTCTTTATAACTAAGACATTTTAGCAAAAGTAATTTAAAACATATAAATTAAACAATATATTTATGTTGTGCACGCTCAAATGTAATAAAGCCTACAAAAATGAGTGTCTTTCCATATATAAGTATGCATTACCTATGTCATTCACAAAATGTATTTTTCTTAACAAGATTCTATATCAATTCAAAACTATTTGGATAAGTTTATTTAATAAAAATAAAAAAAAAATAAAACTTAAAAAAGAACAAATAAAAAAATTACTATCCAAATAAATGGGGACCAAGGGGGTGTACTACTTCAAGCTAGCTGTCCACAGCTAAGCCTCATGAAAGAATATGTGCAGGCAAGCCTATGAAAGGCATAGGTGTTCTCAACTTGGATCAAGTCACCAAGCAAAGCTATCATCATGAGCTAGACACTTTCTTGGACAAGTCCTTTTCAAATACCTTCTTATACTTAGCTTTGAATTAATGTTTAGTATTTTCAATTCAACCATAACTTCTTTCATTTGTGATCCACCAAGAATTGTAATTATAATTAATAATTAAAAAAAAAGATAAAGAAAAAATGTCAGCAACCAAAGCAAGACACTTGTCAAAACATGATTAGCTCATATGTGATAAAATCTACAAAAGAAATAGGTGATAATTTACAAAAGCAAAGAAACAAAACTATATGTTATTCCTTTCTCCTCCAACACCCAAAATTTGTTAAATCACAGGAACTGCCAAAATACACAACTAATTGGACTTAATGGGGGAAAGAAAATAAGAAAAATTAAAAAAAATATATGAAACCCCCAAATCAAGCCGTACACGACTATCAAAGAATGAAACTCAATCACAATGTAACACCACCACCCCCACCCCACCCCCAAAAAAAAAGAATCAAAAGAAATAATTGGAGTATGCAATCAAGTTTGAATTCTAGGTAGTAAACAAAACCAACGGCTAGTGATCAGAATGCCTCAATCTGAGCAAATTTGGCTTGTAAAGATCATACGGTTCCCAAAGATAATCCAACGAACACGGTTTCTTCATGTTCGATCAGACCCATGGCTTGCCTTTTTCGTTCCAATCGAGCAAGCTAATTGAACCCAGATGGAGAGATCGGCAACTATCTTTCACGTTGTTTCCATTGAGGTTGTGCTGGTTCCATAGGTGGTCCACCACCTCGACGTCGTTGGCGAACTCTACGTCGCCATTGATTCCCCAAAATAGCTAAAACCCTAACCCTAGCCCCAAACCTTAGCCTCCGAACCCGTACAGAGTCCTGCCTTGCCTCTTGAGCGCATACTCCACATCCATGGCGAAGGTAGATCTAGGGATCCGAAGAAATGGACGTTGTTCATTTTCGAGGCATTGTCAAATTCTTCCGCTTTAGATTCGCCAGAAAACGCTGAGATTGGCTGTAAGATGCTGCCTCGGGGCAGCGTCTTAACCGCTGCCTTACAAATTTTCTAGTTACCGATCCATAGCAGCCTGACTGCTCCGCTCATCGGATTCATAGTCCGACCACAGGCTTCGAACAACAGAGACTGAAACAATACTTTAGAGGAGTTATTTTGGGGATGGCCATGGGGGATGAGAGAAAGAGAGATGGTGTTCTTGAATTCTATATATATATATATATATAAAGAGAGAGCGTGAGAGTGAAATAATGGGAGAGAGGGTGAAGAAGGTCTTATAGAAGGCAATAGTGAATGGGGACAAAACATTTTGAAATTATGAGGTTTAGCTTCTACAGAATTTTGAAAGGAGAGGGGATGACCAAAACACAAACAAAGAGAGATAGAGGGGTTTCTTGATCTCCATAAAGGGTTTCTCCATCTCGGGGGTGGCAAACTTAATAACTTATGCAATGTGGAAGCCACTCCCTTCATCCTGTGTAACCAATCTCGGCCAGCAATCGCATTAAATGGGGAAGGTATGTCCACAACAACAAACTCTATCACCAACTCTTGGGAATTAATTCAAATTTTAAGAGTTACGATTCTCAAGGGCCAATAAGACTGAGTATTGAATCCCACTAGGGGGCTCAAGTTGTTTTTAAGTCTGATTATGAAAACTTGAGTTGTTTAAAGAGGTCATAATACATTACCTCAAAAAAACTTCTTGTATCCACCAAGATCCTCTTCACGTCATAATTGTTCATCCTGAGCTAGATGACAAGGGGTCAGTATGGGGATGTTGCACCCTCTCCAAGTCGGCTTTAGTGAACATGATGCTTCCTAATTTGGATATCGTCTGTCTCAGCTTCTTAGCTGTTGATTGGACCGAGAGAACCTCGTTCATTTATCTGCATGTGAATCTCTCCCCGAATTCTATTCTTAAGATCTAGGTAGTTGGGGGGCCCTATCGTGTGAATGATGCCCAGGGGAAGATCCTCATCCTCTTTAGTTTTGTCTATTTCATCATCGCCTCAGTTGAACCTCAGATTAGGTCTGACCTTGGCCTCTTTTGCTTGGATTTTTTCCTAGTCAACAAACTCCTAAAAGTGCCCATATCGGACCATTTGGTAAAGGAAAGAACATTTTCACCGTTGATTGCGCTTCTTGGGGTCTCCTCCTATGGGTTCGGGCTTGTTGAAATAAGGTTTATCTCAGATTCGGGCAAGGAGCTTGAAGATTGGCTCTTTAAAGACCACATTGATCCCCTACCTTATCCGATTCTGGTAGTTAACCAAACCTTCCTCGCATCTCTTAAACTACCTTTCCCCTCGGGTGGTTGCCCCTGTAGCTTGCTTTACCTGTCGAACGTCAAGAAATTTGTGTCATTTCGGCTAACTGGGTCTACAGGCGTTGGATGGTTATATCCTGGCTATTTGCTCCTCAGGGAAGCAACCGACCTGGATTCTGCCTAGAGGTGGCCCTAGTCGTCCTTTGGGCATCTTCCAATAGTTTACCCCTTCTATCCATAGGAGTTTTGGGTGCATGAGGGGTCTCCCTGTAAGTTTCACGACTATGAGAACGGTTGTTGCCTTATGATGACATCAGAACTGGCTTTACGAATGTCTATAATCGATATCTCTCAGGCGACGCCAATTATGGGATAATGAGCTTGAGAGATGAGAGGAAGGAAATCGAGGATAGACACCCGCGAGGGTAACGGAAACTAGCAAAGTCCTTGCAGTAGCACAGGAACAGTGAGATCAGCCGCCAGAGCTATTTCCAGAAAATGGCCCTCCGATGATCAAGTTAGAAGACCGTAGAATGTAGAGAGAGATTATAAGTGTTTTATTAGCTCAAAAGTACGTACCTTTGTGAGAACCTTTATTCTCCTTATATAGCCTAGCTCGGTGCGTACCTAGACGCGCCAACTGTCATGTTAGTGGGTAAGTGGCTGATCCAACCATGCCTCTGCGGCTTAGTTGGTAGCACGTCTCTATATCGTAGATGTCGTGCTCCAGGTATGGGGGCTGTCAGATAAATTTTGCCGTGCAAGTTATCTTTTGTTCTCTAACATACTTCGGGATTGTTGTCAACTGCTGTCTCTTGACTAACCTTTAGCACAGTTGATCCACCGAACTCGCTGTATAGCGACAACTCAGTTGTGATGCGGATCTTTAGTCCAGATGATGCCAGTGGTTGGTAGTGTACTGACCGAGCTTCGGAGAGCGTCGTCCCCTACCTTGCTTCGAAGTGATTCCTCAGGAGATGGCTCCCACCATGGTGGGGTCCGAACTTATAATTGTCTATTTTATCCTCTTACAACTACTATTCAAATGGCAGAGGTTCATGGTAATACACAAAATCAAACGTTGATGATGACCAAAGTTACGATGTTAAATCAAAACTTGTTCTATTTGTTTATCTTTCGCGTTGAATGAGCAGAGCCTAATATTTTTTTAATGTTTACCTGTCTACTGAGGACGTACGTTACGGCTCAATAGTCATATACTTAAATTGACTGCAGTTTCGCATAGTTTTTAGATTTGTTAAGTGAAAGAATACAAATTCACTTTAAGAATTTCTTGCACAAAATACACTTTGTTTGGGTGAGAATGAAAATGAGGAGAATACAAACTTTGAAAGATACAAAGACCATATACTTTCACAACCCAGGCTCTGATAAAGTAATAAGAAGAGGATGTATCATTTTCACAAGAAAATTCTGTAGTAAAGGTTCATAACATGACAAGTCAATGGTAGCTACTTGACTGTACTTGCACCAAATAGTGGATGCTAATCACCGCAACCACACACTACCATAAAGATAGTTGTTGACTTGATCAATACCAAAGTCATCTAGAATGCAGATTGTTCATGTAGAAAGCAAGATCAATAAGGAGCTAGCTGCACCTCTTCTCCAGCATTGAAATCAAGTCTTCTACCGGAGATGATGCAAATGCTAGGAGGATGAGCAC
>BRYE01000012.1:9915031-9917531 GCA_030159115.1 Actinidia arguta var. hypoleuca | reverse complement strand
TCTTTGATGTGAGCTTTTTCGTCTTTTGTGAACTATTTCACCGTCTACTCAGTATATTTTTCGTTGCTCTTGTCAACATAATCTAAAAATAAAAAACCCTCTAAAGACAAAAAAAAAAGGGTTTTTTTAGTAAAAGTTGCAGTTTTTGGTAAACTTTTATTCAAATTAAAATAAAACTTTGACAATTTCAAACATTAAGCCTTAATGTCTTCCAATTTGTTGCACCTCTATATTTTTTTTATGTCTTGAAAGTTGTGCTACATATATGTCACAATTTCTTGTTTACGTTTATGGGCCAAAAACATCTGAAAGACATGAAATTTAAAACTCTATTATAATTTGTTTTTAGCTTTTACTTTTGAATAATTAAAGAAAAAAATACCAAAATAAATTACGTGGTTATACTAAACACTAAATAATTCAACTAGTACAATTTATTTTAAACGAGGCTCGAACGTGATATTTTTAAGGGATTTACAGATAAAAAAGAAATTTGCCAAATGAATGACAATAATCATTGCTGTCAAAAATCCATTTCTATTAATTAGATTTGTGAAGCCAATTTTATAGACAATTGACCCAACTTTTGATGACAAACTCAACCTTACTCTGATATTACTTATCCGGTTTAACCCATCTTTGTTCTTAAATCCTAGGTATCAAATAAAGGAAAACATAAGCCTTATAAACAACATTGAGGAGTTAACCGGGCGATATGACACATTTTAACAATTAAAATTGTAGTATCTTTTATAAAACGAAATATTTTTCATTAACTGAATTCCTCCACGATCAGCAAATCGGAGAAGAAGAAAAATTATGAAAAATAAATAAATAAATATTATTAGAAAAAATAATAGAATAATATGGACAAATTGATAGATCTAACATTCAAATTTAATTATTTTTTTTTTACTTTTTTTCTATCCACAAATACGTCTATAAAATCTTGATCCAAATATATTGAGAACCTCAGTCCTCTTGCATGGTATCATGACCAAAGGCCTTTTGTCCACCAGTGTCGGCAGCTTTCACACGACAGAATTTTTTTTTAAATTTCTCCATAAGACTTGAATGATAGTCTGTCTGGGTCAACCAAATTTGGGTCCATATTGTCACATTTTGTGATGATATATTATTACATCCCCCATGACGTGATCTCAAGAAATGGTTAATCATCATAATCAAATAAGCACTATAAATAAGTTTGGAATATGTAAATTCCATGGTCACTCATATGCTATATGTATGGCAGCTAATTTGACTGAGCACATCTCTAATGGGTGGTCTCTAAATTTGTATTTAAGTGTGCAAATAGAAAAACTAAATTTTAATTTTGGGCGTTTAGTGTTTGTTGATTTAGATAACTAATGAATGCTACAATAGAATAGAATAGAATAGAACAGCTAAAATGTGTATTAAGTGTGTCTCGAATTAACCCACTTTAAGTATGTTAAAACTAGAGATGTAGTGTACAAAATGATTGATGCAGTTTTTTAGGTGCAGTTTCGACACAGAATGATTGATGTCGTTTAAACCATGCACCCCGCACCCAATTGAGTTTGAAGTCGTTTTCTAGGTGTAGTTTAAAAAAGACGGAAACTCCAACAATTAAGTTACAGTTTGTATTTGTTTATAGTTGAATTTATGTTAAAATTTAGTTATTCAAAAATAGAAAATTGAAAAGTATCAAAATTGAATATCTAAAAAATCAATTTTATAAAACTGTGACGAGCATTTGTTGTAGCTTTTGCTTATGAAAAAAGAACAGTTTTGAAAGCTATATTTTGGAACATTCCAAAATAAAATAATGAATCAACAATATGGAACGGAGGGATTAACATGTAGATTTTATGTTCATTTTAATGTGAGTAATGACATACAAATAATAAAAATATACAAAATAATCATACTTAATGATGTGACAGCATTGTAAATCTATCATTGAAAAAAAAAATTTATTTTTTAATTACGACAATATTATTTGTCACATTATTTTGGTGATAATTTCTGTATTATATATAATAACATTTAACTTTTAATGTGTACGTAAGACTAATTGACCAGGTCACATTTAGAATAGAAGTGTCAAACGTGTTGTGCTGGTCTGACCTATTTATTTTCATATTTTGTGCCATGTCATACCCATTTTTAATTGTACCGGGTCGTGCTATGCTCATTTGATAAAAATGTAGGCCTGACACGGCCCATTGACCCAATCCATTCGTGCCTAGCTCGTGCCGTGCCGTACCATAATTTTTTTTTAATAAATGAGTTTAATGTATCAAAAATCATTTAATCCTTGCTCACATAAACGTGTCGTGCCGTATTATATTTTTTTAATAAATGAGTTTAATGCATAAAAAATTTAAAATCATTTAAACGTTGCTCACATAAGCGTGTCGTGCCCCATGTCTCCAAAACAGTAGCCCAACCCAGCGTATCACTGTGTCCAACTCATGCCGTGCCGTGCCTGAATTTTTAAGCTATCGTGCCTGTG
>BRYE01000012.1:9900031-9907531 GCA_030159115.1 Actinidia arguta var. hypoleuca | reverse complement strand
AATCCATCAAATTAACTAAATTTGTAATAACACCCCACCTCCATTATTACAAATTCAGGAGTATAGATTAGTCCTAAAATTACTAAAATACCCATAAATAAATATAATAATAGAATATTATTAAATTAATACACTATTATATAATATTTATGGATATAGAGTCTTTTATGTCTCATATGTTACTTGTTTGGTGCCTAATTTTACTTGTTAATGTGAATTTTTTTTCGACTTATATGTTATATTTTATAATTATCCCCTCTAATGGCATGTAAAAATATTTAATTTTGTAACTTACAACAATTGAAAGTGATATGGTATTTTTATTTGAATGTTATTATTATTGTCAGTTAATGATATTGATGCCTAGTTAAGAATTATACTTTTTTATTTATTTATGGAGTATTTGACTTTTTTTATTTAGTTACAAATTATAATGGTAGGGCAATCTTAAAAAATATAAAAAAAAATATTTAATCCAACATCCATATTTATTATAAAACAAATAAGTGCATATTGAAATTTCACAATATTAATAATCTGACTTAATTCGACTGAATTTGTTATCCAACCTTAAATCCGACTAAATTTTTAATTCACAAAATTTAATTTCCAAAACAAACATGGCCTTAGGGTACATTAATATAATTTATCCAAAAAAAATAATTTTGGATTGGAAAATGCAGAGTCCTGAACATGAAATTATGCCGTGTTTGCATTTTTTGCAAAGTAATGATTCTAATATTTGTCTACTCATTTTAAAAGGTAATATCCCATCTGATATCGGTTCGAGTCCAATATTTGAAAGTGGTAAACAAATCTAGACCTTTAGTTTTGTATAAAAAAAATCTCCCCAAACTTGGACCGGACATGAAGAAATTGATTTGAATAAGTTAAATTTTAATGTGTTTTCTAATTTTCTTTAGGTGGCGTTAGGATCAGATTTATTAAGAAAGAAACAACATGGTGGAGGATAAAAAATTAAATTAAGTTTCCCAAGTGAAACGTATAATAGCTGTAAAAATGAACTTAACGATGTGAAGCTCGAGGAGTTTACTCTAGAACGAAAGAGGCACCAAAAATGGCAACTATAGAGTGGGCGTTCCACGGTTTCACCGGTCTCTCTTGCTCGCCCAAACCATAATCTCGAAATCTTGAATATAAAGTGGGCATTTCGCGGATTTATTAATTCGATGACACAATGATTGAACTCAACCGTCGACAAACCAATAAAATGAACAACTGGAATCAATCTAACCCAGAAATTTCAGTTGCTGCAAAATCAAAAACCATTAACAAAAGGAGAATACACAATGCACTCTCCAAATCCAACACCCTTCAAAGCGATGCATAAAATCAAGGCAAGATGTTATTAACAAATCAAGATTCAAATTAGTTTTCAACTTGATTAAAGTAACATTCTAAGCACCCATCCAATATCAATTTCTAAATCTTCGATCATGTGATGGAAAGTTATGATATAGCAGACATGATCCACCAGGGGCAGCAACTCCACCAATTCAGTGCTTGAATAGACAAGTTAACAAGATTTTCAACTTGAACAGCTTTGTTGGGGCAACTAGAGCTGCAAATTGGGGCGGGTTGAGCTTACCTGACCAGCTACAGTAACGGGTCCAACCGAGCACGAGTCGTGCTAAGTCCAGCCTGCTATAGTACCGGTTCAATTTTTCACCAGACCGTTAGACCATAGAGGCCCAATCCAGCCTATTAGTTCAGGCTACAACAGTACCAATCTAGACTTGGCCGAGCTCCCCCTTTTTTTATTTCATTTTTAGGTTTACTTTTTATATATTAAATGCTTCATTTTTATTAGTGAATGAGTGGTTGGTCAAGTGGTTGAGTGCTCGCGTTTTGTTATAGGAGATGGCGAGTTTGATTCCAAAGCAACACATTTTCTTTATTTTTTTAAACTCTGAAATTAAGTGTTTATATAATAAATATAACGCGTTGATAATTAGATGAGTGGTTGGTCCAAGTGGTGTGTTGCTTGTGTTTTGTTCTAAAAGGTCTTGAGTTCGGTTCCCACGACACTCAACTAGTGGCATATTTTCTTTATTTCATTAACTCTGAAATTAATAGTTTATATAATAAATATAATTCATATATAATTTAATGAGTGGTTTGTCCAAGTGATTGGTTGATAGCGTTTGAGATGGGAGGTCTTGAGTTCGAATCCTCGATTCACACTCAACATTTTAAAAAAATTTGCTACAGTAACGGGCCCAACATTCGAGCTATTGGCTAACTAGGTTGGGTCGCTTTTGCAGGCCGATTCGAGCCGATTAACGGGTTGAAATGGGTCGAATTTATTAGAAGATCGGACTTAAAAAATTATACCCAACCCGCTGCCGCTACAGTAACGGGTTCGGGTCAGTCGAGTATCTTAACGTGCTGGGTCTAACCGGCTTGCTACAGTCCTGGGTCGGCCTCTGGGCGGGCTAGCGAGTCCGATCCAAATTTGCAGCTCTAAGGGCAACGCTACCTAAAAAGCTCAGTTTTCCCCTAAGACATGAAGATTCGACGTGGTTACAATTGACCGAGGGGTTCGATTTCCATAGAAGTGTTCAGTGCAAGATTCACTTTGGTTCTTCCATTCCTGTGTCAGTTTGTGCAAGAAGGCCCTAGTTTTTTCTTGCGATTGGGAGATGAAAGAGCAGGGTGACCATCGCAATAAGGTTTTGGGAACGATGAGATCTGGGATTTGAGCTTCTAGGACACAGGTATCTCTGGAGTTCGAAGAAGAAGGAAGGATGCTTTTACAAGGTAGATCATAATACTTGTTGTGGTAAAAATCTGGGAAAGCAACCAACAGTCAGAATTACTCTTCATTTTACCTTGATCAAGAGGGTTCAGAGATGATCTCGTTTTACCTCAGTCAAGAGAGTTCGGAGATTTGAACTTTAGATCCAAAGCTTAGCTGGTATTGGCCATTGGATGTCATCATTCTAGTCATGCCTATTTCAAAGGATATGATTTTGATCAAACAATCCATATGTCGGGAGCTATCATGCCCCCGGATAAAACATGATCTGACCATGTAAGTATACATATTAATTAAAGAAAAAATAGCAAAAATAATCATATATAACAACATATTGTGATTACATCAGAGTACAGTTAATGTATCCCTCCCATGAGATCATGCTCTCCCTGAGCTATTAAATATAAAACAAGGATGATATCTAATGGACAATGCTCACACTGGGCCAAAAAAATATTATAATTTCTCAAAATATGTTAACACATTCTCTAAAAGAAAATAAAGTAAACGACAATCCACATGCTTCAAGATTCAGGATAGACCTCGGTACCTAAAATTTATTTTATAGTTTCAATGAGTTACCTTGAAAATATTTAACAATGGACTTGATGTCTCAAGCAAAACCATGATACATAACTATATAATAAAAACATAATGTAATAAAGTATGCTTTCATTCATATCAAAATATACTTTTGATTTCTAATCCATGATTTCACAAATCAATAAGTTTTCACATTTTTTGGCTTTTCTCAAAAGTATTTATTTCATGACTTCTCAAATTAATGATTTCACAAACTTTTCGACTTTTCACAAAAATCAATAATCTTTCAAATGACACACCTAAGCTACTACTTAATCAGTCTCGTCATGCACTAAGCATATGAGATAATATGCGGCCCACTTCTCGGACTTTTATCGAAGGTTTGATAAACTCAATATCCGACCAATTTCTCGGTTGCTAACCGGAGGCTTGACATTCCCTTTTGCGCAGTTGTTATCTAGGTTTTTCACATCGGACTTAATCTAACCCAACTTATTCCAGTACGTCCTAGCGTTTCATTCTCAAAATTATTTTCAAATTCAATAATCACAAAGTTACATTTGTTAAAAGCAAATGTAAACCACATAAATATGCAAGTATTAAAACCGTCAATAATAGTCATTATTAAAATCATTCGAATGCATTTACTATAAACAATGTCATGATCATAAACATAAATCAAATGCATTTACTTTCAAAAAGTTTTCGTAAAACTGTTACAGCAGGTCACTACCAATAGTGGTTCGGTCACTACCGGTAGACGAAGAAGCGAACGTTGCATCAAATTATATACTCTTGAACTTAATAAAAGGGCATTATCACGACATATTTGAAACGACTCTATAAGAAATTATCCATTTTAGCTGGATGAGTGAATTCTATCTGAAATTATGTCATCTGCTTATCCGTAATATTTTTGTCTATGAACAAATTAAATATTCTTTGCAGATGTTACTGCTGAACCCCAAATGTGGCCGAGGGCAAAAATCACAGTAGCCCGACAAAGGGCAATCTTTACCATTTTCAACATATCCACCACTTGTGATAAGATCATCTTCTCCAAGCATCTGCATTGACTTCTAAACAAAAGTCAAGATCCAAAGCTAAATCCAATAAGACCCAAAAGACAGTCTCAATTTTACCAGAAAGGACTCAAAAAATAGTACTCATCCTTTCCTAAGAAGACCTCCAATGGCAACAAAATGCCTCGTATCTCAAGGAAAGATATCTAAACCAGTAACAATACTCTGTATAGGATGGCCACCATAGATATGTGTATGAAAGCATCCTAATAGAAATAAAATTTGTTCAAATAACTCATTCTTGGCACAACCCCAAAGAACAGAAAAATCCTATAACACACTCCCAAGTGTTATATTATTCCTATTTTACATGCTAATGAATGGGTTCTTGACTGTCTTAAAGCAAGATCTCTAAAAATAAATGACTAACACTATAATTACTGGAATTATATGCAGGCTTGGAAATTAGTATTCTACTATCAAAATCCAATCAGGAAACACTACTGATTTTTTAGTTTTAATCCAGACATTGTAAAAACCACTAGATTTCCTACTTGGTTCCTTAAATGGTGGGAAAGATTTGGATTGGTCCTTTCTAACTCATTTACTCTATGGTACGAGTATTATCCGAAGTTGAAATGAAAAACCACAACCAAACCATTAATAGACCAAGACCTACTATGGTATTTTGCATAATTTTGCTTACCATGAATTTTAAGAAGGGATCTTTAATTTTATTTTAATCATCGGAACATCCCCATCTTTCAAATGACATTTTCTGATCAATGGTGGGATGCGTTTGATTTCAAAGAAACCTATTAAACTATTGTGGATACCATTGATAACTATGTTTCCTTATTTAAAGAAATACAACAAAATCCAGTTTTAACTCGGGCAATAAACCAATCTGCAAAAATTAATCCCATGCATTTACGAAGACACGGTTCAAGCCCAATTTCTAAATTTCTTTGCGGCAAATTTAGAAGTGAAGTTTCTTTAGACGATGAAAGAATAGTTTTGCTCTCTCCCCTCAAAAATCAAAGACTGCCAGAAATGATGTCTTGATGGGATCCTCTCACTCCACTCAAGATCTTTGACAGTTGTTGTCACTCTCTTGTATTGCCGTAGAAGCCTAGAATCCTAATGACGAAGAACTTCAAGATGCCAGAGAACTACTTATGACAAACTTGGATAGTCATTGTCACTCTTTTTTCTTGCCGGAGAAGCCCAGAATCCTAATGACGAAGAATTTCAAGATGCCAGATAACTACTTATGACAGACTACATGGATGCCATGATTGAAATAGCACATCAAAAAACTCCTCAGTCAAGTCTAAAGCAGTGATGTGTAAGTCTACTCTACTACAGTAGAGCATGATGACGCATGTCATGACGACTGCAAATATTGGATGAAGTATCACGTGATAGTGATGAATGTGTCTTTACACTAAGCTTTTTGAATAGCAAAAGTAAATACCTAGTACAACTCCACACTATCCTAGCATCTGGACTCGAGTTGAAAATTTTCAAGTCAGCAAACAGTAATTTTAAGTTTCTATTTGAAATTGTTTTGTGTCATTATGTGAAGCACCAATTTATTTTCATTTCTGCTCTTTTCTTCACTTCTTCTCTTGTAACATTGTACTCTCCGAGCCGTAGCCAAAAAAAAAAACTCAAAGTAAGTTTCTGTTTAATAAATCCGATTATCGATCCTGTCTCCTCGTTATGAATGCATAACGAAATTTAATCACATTCACGTGGCTGAAAGCAACAGCTAGATACAGCTATTATCCATTCAAGAAGCCAAATTGATGTCTGAAATTCTAAATTTTCTGTAACTTAACAGAGATCGTTAACGCAATGAACAATCTGTAAGAAAAATAGATCAGATTATTGCATTAGACCCATGAAAAAAATAGATTATTCAATGAACAGTATCTTATTGGCGCCAGAAACAGAGTATTGAAACCCAGATTTTTGTAGGGCTTAAGAGTATCCACAACATTCAACAGTAGTTGAATATCAAAAAAATGCTTTAAAATATGTGGAGAATGTACAAAATCATCAAAAAAACTTATTTAAATGTCCAAAGTAAGTATTGAAATTATAACTTTTTTTGACGTTACAAATTTATCACGAAATGTTAAACATAATAAGGTAAGAGAGAGGGAAAAACCAATAATATACTACGTAGAAAGTCACCCTCCACAAGTTTGATCTGAGGGGTGACCATCCCAAACATATACTTGCCTTTTGATGAAAATCCAGTTCCTGAATGAGATTGTAAATCAGTTTGTTAGAGCCAAATTATAGAACAGAGGCTTTATAAGTTCAAATTGACACCAAACAGAGACCAAGAACAATCGAACCAGAGAGCTGAGGGCTTTTGTTAAAACCCATAAGACCCAACACATAAATTAATTGTTTAATGATCAAAATATAAGAACAGAGGTTCAATAAGTTCAAATTGACACTAAACAGAGATCAACAGAGGATTTTTTTGTGAAGCCCAACACATAAATTTGTAGTTTAATGAGGCTAAAGAAGTTCAAATTGACACAAAACAGAGACCAAGAACAATTGTAGCACAAAAAACCCCATATGACCCAACACATAAATTTATTTTTTAATGCACTTATTAAGTTCAAATTGACACTAAACAGAAACCAAAAATAATAGGACAGAGAACAAATGATTTTCATAAAACAAGTGAAACCCAACACATAAATTTGCTGTTCCATGAGGTAAATCGTGATTTTATTAGCAGAATAGTGATCAAATTTCATCTTCAGAGCCTCTCCTTCATAGATGAAATGATCCAGAGCCCAACTTTGCTGAAACAACTCATCAAACCTTGATGACTTAACCGAATTCATCATCACAACACCATGAGAGAGAACCAAAACCACATACGCCATAGTCACTGAAAGAGAGCTAGAAGAAACCATCATCATCATCATCATCATCATCAGAGAGAGAGAGAGAGAGAGAGAGTGAAGCTTCCACTCTGCAAATGCTTTGTAGAGACCAATGCAAGCGTGTGTGGGCCTTTTATAGCCAATCTTTGGTTGGACCCCCACACGCAACCTTTAATGCCCTCATCATCTATAAGTTTCCTGACTTCCTTTTGTTTAATGGCCACTCAACCCCCTGAGG
>BRYE01000012.1:9835031-9840031 GCA_030159115.1 Actinidia arguta var. hypoleuca | reverse complement strand
TTGGGGAGACTCTCCAATAGTCAAGTCAATGACCGATGAGAAAAATAGAGCAAATGTATGGGAGTGCCTTGCAAGACAAAAGTAGTGAGAAAGTCTCCCGAAGCTGTTTTGAGGGAGATTCTCCACGGTTAAGTCAATGATTGGAAAGAAAAGAGAGCCTGGGAATGTTTTGAAATGTAAAGAGCGAGAAATAGAGATATTCAGATACCTGTAAGAGAAAAAGAGAGTACTTTTTAGGTTAGCCCAGTGCGTGCATGGGACACACTCATTTTGTGTCAAGAGGGTACAGTTGACCAAATCGTGCCTCTAGGCTGGAGCAGGTGGTCTAGTCGGTCATGTTGCGAGAAAAGGTGATGATCCTCTCGTTCAATTAAGGGTGATCTCTTTTTGTGAAGACACTTGAATTCTTTCCATCACTTAGGGTGTGTTTGAAACTAGTGAAAAGAAAGAGAAAATAAATAAGACAAAAAATAATGGGAAAAAATGGTTATTTTGAAATAAAATAAAATAAAAAAACTAAGAAAACAAAGGAGAATCTTAAAATTAGTTTCAAAAGTAAGGGTGGTGTTATTTCTGAAACTTCATGTGAGGTGACTCTATTTGTAAGAAACCTTAAGGGAGGTAAGTGAAATTTAGCTATTTTTAAAATAGTTTCTAAAATATTTTGTGAAATTAATTCCAAAGACTGCAATCAAACAGATCCTTCCATTGTGATATTGAAGTAATTTTGAAACTTCCATCAGCGGTGTTGACATTCTTCTTATTTTCAATAGATAAGTGGCACAAAGTGTGAACATTTTCTAGTTGAAGGGACCAAAGTTATACGCAATAATAGTTTAAGGGGTATGTGTAACTAACGCTAGAATTAGTTAATAGAAGGTGAACCATGTGCCCAAAAATCGTAAAATTGGGCCGTTCTTTTCAAAACCGGTGAACCCAGGCGCAAGTTCAGTGTAGGTATTCCACAGGCCCATATCCAAACTATCTTCTAAACCCAGACGCCATAGTTGGGACTGGACCTCACCCCTAGCCCCCAGACTGTAGTCGCTGCCATTTCTCATTCCTCCCCGGTCTCTCTCTCTCCACAGCCGCACTCAAAAGCCTAACCCCACCAGATTCATGGGTCGGGTGATCCAGGCTCAGGGCAAGGGCGCGAGTCCGTATTCAAGTCCCACACCCTGTTGAAATTATAGGAGCTAAAGTGAAATTAACCTTTTTTTATTTTTTTGAAATATTTTTAGGTTGCAAGCATATATATTTTTTATTTTCTTTTAATTTTTATCTGATTTTAACAACATTATTTTTAAAAAATTTTTAATTCCTCTTATTAACTTAAAAGTTATAAATATAGATTAAATTGGAAACTAAGTCCACAAAATTTTGTGCAGACCACTTTCTCCATAATTTTAAAACATTATACTTTTTACTTGCTTGTAGCTCAGAAGCATTTAAAAATTAATAAAAAAAAAAAAAAAAGTTAAAAAGTTAACTGAAGATATAAAAAAAAAGTCTTTTTAACAAGTGCCCTTAAAAAAAAAGCAATATTAAAATTGATTGTATATTACACATTGCACACACTCTCATATAAAATGTAATTGATGCTTTTAGAACACTCATTAACAAAATCCTAAAAAAAGTTAAGAGGAATTGAAAATTAAAATTTTATTTTTATCAAAATCAGATAAAAAATGAAAAGTAAAAAAAAAAGGATTACAAACTAAAAAGTTTTCTTAAAAATAAAAAGAAGGATTAATTTCCGTTTCACAAAGAAGGATTAAAGTTTTTATAGGCAAATTTTCCTTTTCTCTATCCGTGCGTGTGTCACTTTCCTTTTGACCAGCCCTTTTTGAGTTTATGTAGTTTTAGGTTTTTTGCTACTTCGCGTTTGTACTATGGTATGATGTGTTCATTTTTGTTGAATCTATTTGTGGTCGTCCATCCGCCATTGACAGGTGATTATAGCTTCCTAGATTTTGATTCGGGTTGCCACTGACCCATTTTCCTTGTCGAAATGGGTCTGAGTTGTATCCCTGATTTTTGATGGGATACTTGTGTCACCAATCTTTTGGAAATCTGCCTTCTAGGGTTAGGGTTCTTCCCCTTTGAGCCCGTCCTCTACTGAGATTAGCTTGAGGTGGCCGGGGGGGCTTGATTACTGTCCCTCAAAATGATACATATATAGCTTGGTACCCCTTTGGATGAGCTTCGAAGCTTGGGTCGAGCTTGATTGACTTTCCTGAAAGCTAAGGCTCGTAGGACTGAGCTCAGAACTCGCTATAGGGTTCGGTTGGCTTCACTTCCTGTGTTTGTCATGATTACGTAATTGAACTTGCTCTCACTGTTTGCTTCTTTTTTTAGAACATGGAGTTGAGTTAGGCTCAAATGCTCATTCATGACGATGCAGCTTTGGATCAATTATCCATAGACCATAATATTCTGGATGATGTTCTGATAGAGAAACCAGGCCCTAATGAGGACGCTAATTTAGAAGAGGGGAAATGTAACCTCATACTAGTTCGAACTTGGTTGATTCACCAAGCCATCCTTAAATTCCCCCCGAGTCCTTTGTTGAAGGTGGTGATGGCCTTGTGCCGTCTTACCTTCATGCAGGTGTTTGTAAATTTCGTTTGAACCATGCTGACAGTAGACATCTTGATGCAGATGAAGGAAGGCCTTGGAATTTAATATCGTGGATCTACTTCACATATACTGTATAGCTTAGCCTAGAAGAGATTCTGAGACTCATATTTGCGCCGGTAACCATTACCTTCAACTTTGGAAGCCCCAACAGCCCCAAATGAGATTGGTCACTAATGCCCCAAATAAAGATTTGTACATGAAAGACTTCATTTTGGTTTTGGGGCGTTGGGAGTTCTGAGATGACGATCCCGGCTTCTTTGCATTTCTGAGATACAAGGTTTATGCCCCTGTTGTTATGAGATTTTTTTTGCCTTGGTTTATGAGTAATTTTTTCACTTATTTGAACTCTGCTGATTTGACTTTATTTTCATCTCGATTTATCTATTGCATGATTAAGTGCCCGATATTGGCAGAGATCCGAACTTTGTTCCGTAGCAATTGAGTTGATGAACAACTGTCGTCGGACGTGAAAGGTTGCTGAGCTACTTGATTACGTGCCAATATACCACCACGTCATCCCTCATCGAGCTGACCGCTTGAGACAAACTAGGCTCCCCCCTTTGCGCATTTGCGAACGAGCTCTGAGGGGTAGGTGTTCGCTTTCAATTGAAGTCAGTAATATTATTGAAGGAACCACTACTGAGCTTGCGTGTCTAAGGCAAGAGGCTGAAGGATAGAGCATAGGTTCCAACGAATCAAGCTTTTCCAATTCAATTGGACTTGGCAACGAGGAAGCAGATGTGGAAGTAGTGGGCGGAGTTGGAGACGAAGAGGAGGACACTGAGGTTGAAGAAGGCGAGGAAGTCAATCAGATCAGAGATTAGGTCCCCGCTATTACTACCCCAGTCTAGATTCCCACCACCGAGCCTATACTTGTGTTAAGCTCAGCTTCTGAAGCTGCTAATGACCTTAGTTTTCCTATAGTTGCGTCCGCTACTAAGGATTTGATTGAACACTCCTTCAACCAAAGTTATAGTTCACGTAACAACTCAGAAAAGGTGAGTTTGGTTCCCAAACCCAGAACCTTGGGTAAGAAGAAAGCCATGGGGGCTTAGCCCGCTCAACAAGCTCGCGACCCAATCTTAGCTCTTCCCAGCACGTACATCAGTAAGAGGAAGGGAAAGCTCCTTATGGAGGGCCTTCTCGCTAAAAGAAGGGGAAGGGGGCCGACAACTCGGTTGGACCTCTAAATCTTGTTGGTGTTCTTGTGCTCTAGAATCCAAAATTTGCTGTTGTTAAGCTCGAGAAGCAGGTCACCAATGTCAACACCTCTAGGGACCATGAAACCTGCCTGGCCTTAGGGAACGCCATCATGATCCCACGAGATGTGGCTGACCTTGCCACAGAGAGGTTAGAGGAGTTCAGGGACTTAATGGTAATGCAAGGCGTTTAGGTATGTCAATTAGCTCGGTCAATTCCTATTATCACCTTTCTATTTCCTTCTCGAACATTTAGTAGTTTTTGCACTTATTTGGTAGAACCTCTAAGAGTTGTGGCTAACTCTGCCCGCATGAAGAAATACTCCACCGATCTAAAGAAGGCCTACCAGAAGGTCCACACTTTAGAAGGTGATCTGAAGTAGGCCAAATTTGATTTGGTTTCCATGGAGTAGGTTGTTATTCATGCCCACAACAAGGCCGAGGCTGCTTTGGCACAAATGAATAAGGCTCTACAAGATTTAGTCAAGCTTCAGAAGGTGACTTCTGGCGAGGTGTTTGAGTAGGTATTCAATCGAGGCTATAACTGAGATGGAGATTCTTATGAGAAACAAGTAGCCGAGCTACGCCCAAGCATATATCAGGAAGGTTGGCTTGCCTACCTAAAAGAGCTTGGCACTCATTTAGATCACCTAACCTAGACTATGGTAGCCCCTCCAATCGAGTTCCCGGATCCACTCGCAGTGTACTCCCCACTCATTCTACCGGGCATTAATGAAGAAGACTATATGAATTAGTTGGTTGAGGAGGAGGATGGTGCTGTTGTCGGAGAGGTCAGCACGACTCAAGGCAACGAACTACAAGAAAGGTAAAGGATAGAGGGAGCTAGGGAAAGAAATATGGGCACCCCGCCAGAAGAGTAACTTGCCTTAACACTTTTTATAAGATTTCTCCTCCTGAATGTAATACCCTTGATTTTGAACAATTATCCATTTATGTAAATATGCTTTCTTGCCTTTTTTTATTTGTTTGTATGTCTGTAGCGTAGATGCAGTTTTTATTCCTGCATTTTTATCTTGGTAGAATGTAGCCTTTGCTCATTTGTACAACACTTGTGGGACAGAGTTCAGAGCTCGGACAGAGCTCGGCTAACTCTTTCCTAAATTTTTTGTGAAGTATATTTAGGCAAACTTCGTGGGATAT
>BRYE01000012.1:9810031-9822531 GCA_030159115.1 Actinidia arguta var. hypoleuca | reverse complement strand
AACCGATCTACAAGCTCCTTACTCGAATCCGAGATAAATCGTACTTCAAGAAGCCCGACCCTTTGGGAGGGGACCCCAAAAGGTACAACCAACGATAAAAATATTCCTATCATGAGGAGAAAGGACATAGACCCGAGAATTGCCGAGCTCTAAAGATTTTTCTTAACCAGCTCGTCTGGGATGGACATTTGAAAGAATTCAAAGACCAGAGATGAGGATGCCGAGGTCAAATTGAACCCAAGGTTTTCCCAGAGCAATGAAGAAACAGACGAAACCCAAGAATAAGACCTTCCTTTGGGGATAATTCACATGATAGGGGGCCTAAATCACCCTGATCTTGAGAATAGGATTTGGGGGAGATCCAAATGATTAAACAAATAAACGATGTTTTCTCAATCCAATCAATGGCTAAGAAACCGAGGTACACAATGTTCAAACCAAGAGGCATCACGTTTACCAAAGCTAACCTAGAAAGGGTCCAGCACCCTCATGCTGACCCCTAATCATCTAGCACAAGATGAACAATTATGATGTGAAAAGGATCCTGGTGGACACAGAAAGCTCTGTCGAGGTGATGTATTATGACATTTTCAAATAACTTAAATTGTCTAAATTAGACTTAAAACTGACCCGAGCCCCTCTATAGGTTTTAATGCTCAATCTCACTAGCCTTGGGAACCGTGACTCTCAAATTCGAGCTGGTTCCCAAGAGCTAGTGATAGAATTCGTTGTTGTTGACATACCTTTCCCATATAATGTGATAATCGGTCGAGATTGGTTGCATAGGATGAAGGGACTGATTTTCACATTGCACCAAGTCGTTAAGTTTGCCACCCCTGAGGTGAATAAACCCTTTATGGAGATCAGGTAGTAGCCAAACAATGTTACCTCACTACAATCTCCACTAAGGCGTCCATAAAAGAGGTGCAATTGACCAAGGAAGAACACTAGGATTTGAAAGACATCGGGAGATATGCCGAGGCTAAGGTCATGGAGGCCTTGATACGCTATGGATCAGATGAGCCAAGCTTGGATCGTTTCTTTCTCACTGGTGCAAACCTGGAGGAACGAGAGAGAACTGAGCTCGTCTAGTTCCTTACAGCAAATATCAAGGTCTTCACATGGACACCTCACAAGATAGTCAAGCTCGCCGGTAGAGGCACTTATTACGTCAAAGAGCTCGAGTACAATAAAGCTCCAAGACCTCGGAATTCCAACAACCTGAGAAAATACTACTGATAAAATATAATTTTCTTAACCAAGCTGACATTTATATGAAATACACTTGTAAAAAGCTTTTATTTAAAAACTTTGTTTTCTATTATTGTTAAAATTAAATATTTTCATTAATTTTATAAAAAATGACTCGTTTTGAAACTTTTGATATACACTTTTTTGAAAATGATCTATGCTGGGAAAGAACTCCTCACTTGCTTAAGCAAGAGCTTAAGATGTTTTAAAAAATGCGGGCAAGACCATAGAACCGTCCAAGCATTTGGCTAGGAGCATGCCAAAAATAGCAGATTCTCGCTAAAACCATTATTTAACTTGTCCAAACAAGCTGTGCCATGTATGAAAAAGAGTTCATCCTTACAACTTGGTCGAGCAACTACAATATTAAGGAAGAGTTAGCTGAACTTTGTGCAAATTTTGAACTCTGTCTCTCAAGTTTTGCTTAAGTAAACTTAGCAATAATTTCAAGAAAGAGTTAACCGAACTCCGTTTGAGTTTCTAACTCTTTTCTATGAATATTGCTTAAGTATACTTAGTAGAAATATTTGGAAAAACTTAGCCGAATTCTACGAGAACTCCGAACTCTGTCCCTCGGGGTTTGCCTGAGTACACTTAGCAAGAATTTTAAAGAAGAGTTAGCCGAGTTCTATATGACTTCCAAACTCTGTCTTGTAAATATTGCCTTAGTATACTTAGCAAAAATTTTAGGGAAGGGTTAGCCGAACTCTATGCGAAACTCTATCCCTTTAGGATTGCCTAAGTACACTTAGCAAGAATTTCAAGGAAGAATTAGTCGAACTCTATGTGAGTTCCAAACTCCGTCCTATGAATATTGTCTAAGTATACTTAGTATAAATTTTTGAAAAGAGTTAACCGAACTTAATACGAGTTCCAAGCTCTGCCCCTCTAAGATTGCCTAAATACACTTAGTCGATGAACAAAAATTGAAGCATAGAAAGTTGTAAATCTCATGCAAACAAGCTACAGAAAGATTGATCAATACAAAAAAGCTCTTTCATCCACTTTGAGATGGCGGTAGCTCTCTAAAGACTTTGCAAAACAAAAGTAAAAAAATGATAAGTACCCAAAATGTAGAAGTCAAATGGAAACGTAACCAAGATCGTGATGCTTACCTGGACTTGTTGCATCACCAATAGGTCATGGATCTCTTTTGAGCTCTCCTCCGCGAGGTCAGCAACATCCTTGGACAGCATGACTGCTTATGCAAGGGCCAAATTAGTGTCATGGTCCTTGGTGGAGTCAGCTACCATCACCTGCTTGCCGAGCTGAGCGGTGGAGAAGACAAGCTTCCACATCTCAGCATTTTCACTAGAAGAAGGGAAGAAAGCCAAGCCCATCCCTTCTACCCTCTTTTTGGGTTTTTTGGAAGGCCCCCCACAAGTTTTTTCCCCTTGCATTTGTCTAGAAGTAGGACCTTTGACAAGCTCGGTTCAGCCCCTAATTGTGCAGCCTATGCCAAGACAAGAGCTATAGTTGGCATCGGCACCTGGCTAATGGGAGGAACCGCTATGGCAAGAGCATCAACAACTAGCGCACACTTCTTTTGGCCCAGGATCCTGAATCTCACCATGTTAATCTCTCCCAAGCTCACGTGAGAATCCTGGGCCTCCCTAAAAGAATGAGCTATCTCAACTTCTCCCGGGGTGGAGCATAGGCAAGATCGTTAGAGTACTCGTTGTCTGAGCTCAAAAATGGAGATGGGCTTGGAAGGAACTTCTGGCTCGATTGAGCTGGCTGATGACTTCCTCTCTTTACTTTTCCTTGTTATTTGATGAGCCTAAAGAAGTGTAGCTTGATGAGCTTGAGGTGATGCCCTCTTCCCAACCTTGAACTCAACCGAGGGAAAGGTTTGCATTGAGTTTGGCTCTAAACCTTTTTGAGCTAAAGGTGTCGCGCTGCAAAGCCCAGCCCTTGATGCGCAAGGGGGAACCTGATCCTGTTGAGCTCTTTGGCCTTATGTGGGATTATGTGCCGATAGACCGGCTTGTACATAACAAGATCAATTACTTTCCTCGAAGCCTGCTTGTTGTTGACGACTTGAATGTGTTTTTTGCACTCTTTAGACCAGCGTCTAAATTGGTTGTTGAAATCTGCATAGAAACAAGAATAAGTATTAGTGTCAGCATAAGAAACTTCACAAGTATTAAGATTACAAATTCAGTAAAATAAACACTTACTGTCAGACAAATGACCATTGTGCCTCGGGAACGACCAAAGACCACTGTCCTTAGCTCGGAACTTCCAATTAGCTAAAACCCAAACAAATTCATCGAGGAACAAGTCCTTGTCTGGATTGTCAGTGACCAACCTCGTTTGTGGCTAGCGGGCATTCCAGAGATGCAGGTAATGGTTACCCTTCAAAAAGGGTCTGCTCAGCTCCCTCTTCGATTACATCGAGGTGTAGACGTGTAGCAGGTCATTGGAAATAAAGGAGAGCTTTATCTGATGCATCAACGTGTCCACCTCAAGCACGGTTTGGACGAAGTTAATGGACACCTACATGAAGGTGAGGTGGCAGAGCACCATCACCTCCTTTAGCATCAAGCTGATTGGGAACCAGAGCCTAGCCTGGTGGATTAGCCAAATACGGATCGGGATACGGTCCCCATTGCCCTCCACTAGGTTAGCATCCTCATTTGTCCTGGAATGCCCTATTTGAACATCCATAGGGATGTTGTGGTTTATCCTGAACTTGTTCAAAGCTGCGTTGTCATGGACCAATAGCTGAGCTCGGTTCAACTCCATGTTTTGAAAATAGAAACAAGACAATTAAAAGAGCTCATGCAGATAGTTTTGATAAGCCTTTGCGAGCAGAGTCAGACGAGATCGCCATGAACACCAAATTTGCCCCACTAAGACTACTTACTTCTAAGGGACAGCTATCAGACCCTCCTACTGCCTCAGACCTATCTCGACAACAGAAGGACCTGAGGGACAAAATCCTAAAGCCAACAATCCTACAAGGCAGCCCGGACCTATTTCATCAAGGGAAACGGGTCAAGGGTGACCCAATTCACAAAAACACAAAGACCTAACAATTGCGGATGGGCCAAGGATAGGAAATCAAGACAAATAATAAACAAGCAAAAATTCAAAGCAAATCCAAGACTTCAAGCACAGAAGCACAGATTCAAAACAAACCGTAAAGATAGAAGTCGCACAAAGCAAAAAAAAGCAGAAAAGTTATAGAAAATAAATGGAGATTAAAAAACTCACCAAAAATATTAAATCCTAAATAGTTGGTCGACTTAGAGGACAGAAAACAGTCACCAGCAACTGAATGGAGATGGAACGGATGGTCAGACAACAGCAGACGCTTGGGATGGACTTTTTTTTCTCTAGAATGCTCTCAAGGGTTTGATACACGGTAATGAAAAGGCAGAAGACAAATAGACCCCGAGAAAAAAGGTGAAGAGGCAGGAAGGCAACATAAGCACCCACTTGGGGCGCGTTGTATCACGAACGGGCAACAATAGAATCCACTTGGGGCGCGTTGTATCACGCACAGGCAATCGCCCCCGAACCAATGATAGACGAGCACGTGGCAGTAACCCAGTCGTGCGTCCACGCTAAACGAGCCCTAGGGGCAGGTGGGGGACCACAACACCAGTGATCAAACAAACTCATGGACTATTCAAACTCTAATGCGTGACTCGAATAGTACAATGAAACGACAGACTTATACAGGAGGAAGACAGCTAGTAGGCATTAGCATGCCCATCAAGCACCGGGCTCAAAGTATTAACACGTCCAATTCACATGACCTCGACAAGTATCAACCCAACTCATGCGATCTAAGGGACAATTATAAGGAGACAAAATATACAACTACAGAATATGACCTTGCTAGGGCAGGGGCCCCCACCTAGCTGTCGCTATGAAGTAAGCTCAGTGGTCCTTTGTGCCGAAGTTCAGCGCAGACACTTCTGACCATAGGCCATGTCCGAGCTAAAGCCATCGTTATTTCTGAGTTGTCACTATTTAGAAAGCTTGTAAGAATGAACGCACTAGAGTTTGGACGAGGGGCAACGGCCGGAAGCAATCCCGAGGGATGTCAGGGAATAGAAGGTAGCTTGCACGTCAAAGTTTCTTCTGATAGCCCCCATGCTCAGACGAAGACGTATAGGCTACTAGCTAAGCCCTAGGAGCATGGCTGGGTCATCCACCTACTCACTGACACAACGGTCGGCACGTACGAGCATGCGCCAAGCTGCAGTCTATCCAATGACAAGACAGCTAGCGCGTCAAGGCACACGCCGAGTTGTGCCATATAAATTCAGCCTTTAATTCTCTCGAAGGTACGTTCATTTGGTCAAGGAGACATATTATATATATATATACCTTTTTCGGTCATCTAACTTAACCGTCAGAGAGCCGTTTCTCGAAAACAGCTCTGGCACTAGTTCTCACTGTTTCTGTTTTACAGCTAGACCCTAGTCGACTGGTGAACAACTGCTGCCACCCACACCACCGTAGGGCCATCACAAGTGTCTATCCTCAATTTCCTTTCTCTCAATCTATAAACTCACTCCCCACACTTATGTTAATTAGTAATTTTACATGAACCACACTTGAAAATTCGGAGAATATGTGCCATTCAAATAAACCATTGTTTCTTGATGTGGGCTCAAGTATCATATTGTAGGCTTGTGTTGCCACATTCTATTAGGTGTGAAATCTTGGCATGAGGCTGACCTTTCATTAAAAGAAAGGTGTCGTGGTCCGTAGTCCCTTTTTGATGCCCAAATTCCAAGCTTTTGAGACAGTGTTTGGATTAAGAATTTCGACCAGAAATAAAAAAGTTAATGTATTTAATGGTTTAGATTTACTTTTTTTATTTACTTTTTTTTTTCACAAATCTTTCTCTAAATTCGCGGTTCAATTAATACATCTTTAAGGGTGCGTTTATTAGGATGAAAGTGGTGAAACATACAAGAAAAGAGAAAAACAAATATTTTTCTCGATTTGTTTAGCATGATAATAGTGGAAAATGCAAGAAAGTTAATTTTCTTGTCCAATATGCTAACATGGTTTTCACTTTCTTGAAAAAAACAAAAACAAATTAAAAAAAATAATTTTTAGTGGAAGTTGTTAAATCTTATTTGACTTTTCAATTTGCCCATTATTTTTCACTTTCCCATTTTTTTCTTTTTCACACCTTCATGGACACTATAGCAATTACAAAAATAAAAAAAATCCCACAACTTACAACATTTTCACCTTAAACAAATGCATATAACAAATTAAATTTTCTTCACATCTTTCTTTCACTCCATTTTTTATCACTTCCACTTTTTATCATGATTTTCACTCAAATCAAATATACTTCAAGTTAAACGAATTAGCGACAGGAGACTTTAAATTTTAGGTTTACCTTAGGCATTTTAAAATTAAATAAAACTACCAGGTTTTATATATGATAGAAATAGTTCATGAAAATAAATGATTAATCCAACAACATTGTGGTTAACAAAGAGCTAGCTAGCTGTTTCATTGATACTTTCAAGAACTTTCATGAAAATTAAACAAATTAAGCCTGCCAAGATTAGAAACACTAAGTGATAGATTTTGTCTTCGTACAATGACAATATGTACATTTCTTTGTATTGCCTTTCATGTGACCATGCCTATTGCTCCAAGACAAAGGTGGCATGAATTTATTCTCAAAGTCTTGCCTTTTCCTTCCAGTGTTTGCCCACATACGGCAGCCTTTTGACAAAACCAAGAGAACATTGATTTGTCACTTCCCTTCACCTGGCCCACTCCAAAGATTCAAAGCCCATCTCATGCATGGCTGGCCCAGACGATGAACATGATATTCATCCAAAAAAAACGGATTTGAATTCTCTGCGATTCTAGTTTTGGATTATAATGTGCAATTGGCCCAACGTAGACCCATTTTGGGGCCACCGTGAGAATCCAAGCAGGGCATCCATGCAAAAGATTAGATTCATCGAACTTCAGTACTTGCCCAATTGAATCATATTCTTCTTGAAAAATGAAAGAATCCTTGTATCGTTTGTTCATTAATCTCAAGATGAATTTGTTTCGATCGTGCGTCTAGTGATATTCAATCAATCTGTTTTTTTTCCTGCATGGATGATTTGCTCGATGGGCCATATAATATGAACGATTTCGCTTATCAAGGTGGGACCCATGATAGGTCCGTGGTTGTGAAATGCACGGTGCAATCCAAAATTTGGACTACAAAAAATTCAAATCCCGATAAAACGATGCCCCCAAAAGTACAAAAAAAAATATATGGTTGAGATCAAACTTTGGGGTGGTATGCGTCCACTAGAAATTTTACGGCCACAAAATTTGGATCCAAAAAAGTTTTTATAATTCAAAATGAATGATTCAGATTCACTTAAGCGTGTGAATCTGAATTGTTTATTTTGAATTCTAAAAAAAAATTCTGAGTTCAAATTCTGGGACTATAGCAGTCCTAGTCCCCACACTAATAAAGCTGATTTCCATATCTGTTTTCTAGATACTTTTCAAGGTGTAGAAAATTTTGGCACAAAATAGTTTTGGGCACTCGAGTCCACACTTGCTCAATCCTCATACCCACAAGGGACCCAAGCTGTAGCATACACTGAGTTGTGACCTTTCCAAGTTAGCACCAACATATCATCATCTTTCTTCATTCCCCAACCACTGGCATGCTCATCTAGCAGCACCTTCACTTCCCCAACAGTCTCTTCATCAAATGGAACACCCAAAAACCCTCTATTTCTCATTCTTTGAGACAACTTCATTCCACATTCTAACCTCTCTATCCTTTGAATCCCTTCAAACCCAATAATGTTCTCAATTTTGTGCCCAATATCAGCCTCATACTCTATCCTTTGGGCACTATCTTTGGGCAAGAAAGTCTCCAAGGCATCAAAAGGTATCCATAGATAATTGAAGCAAGTGGTAATCCGTGAAGTGAGACTTGATGACCCCAAATCCGAATCCTCATCGACCACGATGATCATCCTAGGGTTAAGACCTCTAATTGTTCCAAGAAAATCATTGCGCCATGAATCATCATTAGCACTCCCTCTTTGTTCATCGGACAAATATCGTAGCCAATTTTGGCAATTTATGACCAAGGCTTCATCATCTCTAAGATTTAGCATTGAATGGTTTAAATTACTTAAGAGTGAATCATAGTGAAAACTAGGGTTTTCATTAGAAGATAAAGATGAGTCTTGATCAATCACATTGAGTTCAAAACAAACATCTTTAGACTTGGCGAAATTCGCCAAACACGCCCCAACTTCTTCAATCGACATGTTAAGGAAAGGAGGCACATTTGGCCTCCAAGAGGGGACCGAAATCCGAAGGAATGGAGGTTTTTGCAACCTCTTACTCAATTCATCAATTAAAGTAGGCCATTGCATACAATGAGTGATGCTAAAATCTAAAATATGAACTTTTTGACACCCTTCAATAGCCTTAAAAATGGCACTATTTGCTGCACAAAACCCAAACCTATGCCAAGGGATTAGGTCAACGTACCCAGCAAGCTCGGTCACAGACATTGGCCTCCAGTGAAAGGCACTACTGGCATTAAAATTCATTGTTGTAGGGCAAACCCTAGAAGATCTTGTAATGAGTGCCCTCAAAAACCATGAAGTGAGCCTTTTGTTAGGGTCACCTAGGGTTGAGGCCACATTGTTGAGTACCCACATCACTTGTTGAGCCAAAGTGACGTCGTTTGTCTCTAGGGAACTTGCACAATGGAGAAGAAGCTTCTCAATGCACGCACCGTCAAGGCTACCTAGACACCCATTGAGGGCACCAGAGAGAGAGCTTTGAGGGGTTTTGAAGAGGCTAGGGTTTTGCAAAGAAATTTCTGTTTTCATAGCTTTAGATGTTGTGTAGATGAAAGTATATGTGACCAAGAAAAGAAGACTAGGGTTTTGACTCTTCAATGTGCATGGAAGGGTGGAAATGTTAGAGAAGATAGAAAGGAGGCGAAAGAAAGGTCTATCACTGGTTCTAGTAGCTTGAGAGAGAGAGATGAAAGCTAGTGTATCATCTACTAGCTAAGGCCTTATATATAAGCTAAGTAAGGCTATATTTGTATCAAGGTTTTGGTGAGAAAAATATAAATAAAAAAAAAAAATAGATGATCCTATAGTCCAGAACAGTTACATCGTTTAATTTTTTTATTTTTATTTTATTTTTTCTCAACTAATTCAGGATCCAAACATAACCTAACGGTTCCTATGGAATAATTATCAATATAATAATAGATAGCAGAAAGTGTATAATTAAATCAACCATGAGTTTATAAGCTAAAATGACAAGACTAACTAAAGCTTTCCCTAATCCATCTCTTTTCCTCAATTTTGTGTAGCAGACAAATAGGGCTTGACACTTTTATTTCAGTTGTTATGTTTATATATTTTAATTCAATTATTATTGGATGATCACCAATCAAAAGGTTCCTTAAGGATTATTATTGGTCCATACATAGGTAAATGAGACATTCTTATATATTAGTGTGCAATCTCAATATTCTTCCTAATTCTTTATAATAGAAACTATGACTTAATCACAAGTAAATATTGACTCAACCAAGCCAAACGTTTCAAAATTTGAAGTCAAAACAATATATTTTGCAGATGCAATTACAATTCTTTTGGTTTATGTATCATTATTAGGAAACCAGTCGATAGTAATAATTAGGATAAATTATATCAATAGTCCCTAAAGTATTTATTTTGTGTTATTTTAGTCCTTTGTCTACTAATTTTTTCAATTTCGACTTTAATATATCTACTTTGATTTTATGCGGTACATTGCTAATTACAGGTATTTTCTTTTAATTTTTTAATTATAAAAAGGGTTTGAAATTGTTTGTCTTTGATATCGGTAGTGAATTCGACTCGAGTAATTGCAGAAGTTGTTCTTCCATCATGTACTAGCTATGGAAGAACTCTATCAAGTCGGATCTACAGCTGATTTCAAAGACTAAAAACCTTTAAAAAAAATCATAATAATAAAAAATTAAAAGAGAACATATGTAATTTGTGAAGAACCACATAAACCACATTGGGAATAAAAATTAATTCTTGAGGGCCCAAAGTAACACAACGTGAATACTTTCGAGACCATTGACATAATTTACCCTAATAATTAATTTGACAGCATATATAGAGCTAGATTTTTTAAGTTAATTAATCTTCATAGCCAATTAGAATTTAGGGTTTCTTCTATGAAAATAGGGTAAAGAGTAGGTCAAACAAGCTGTCTTAGCCGGCCACAAATTTGTCCAATTTGATCTCATTTATATGCCATTTAAAGACAAAACCAATTATTATTAATTTGGGTAATTTGGATTTCTCTTTGAGTTTAGTGATTGATGGCTACCCTTCATTCCCATCCTTACACATACATGATTTTATAAAGATATCAACTTGGTTGCTTGTGCCATAAAAAGCCATAACAAAAGACAAAATGAGGACAAACAAGTTTATATATGTTCACTCAAAATTGAACTCCATTTTTTGGTTAAAGAGAGTATACAATAATGAAACACACCCTTCAATTTTCAGGAAAGAAAAGAAATGTGTTGGAAATTTTAGGGTTTTGGCTTTTTTATTGTTCATTTTGTACGAAAATAAATATGATTATTTTTATTTTGTACAAAAATAAATATGTTCCTGTCGAATTAGTTTTCCCTCAAAACATACTAATACAAAAAATTACAAGATTTACAAAAATATTATTTTTTAACTATTTCTCTTTACAACTAAACTACCAAATAAATTAAACATGACTTTCAAAACATGTTTAAGCAATATATTACTCGGCTCAATAATTTGTGATGTTTAAAAAATTCAAGCCTTGGCTCATGATCGGTTTAGGTGAAGTTCATTTGAAATCAATTCGCTTGATATATAAACAAATGAAGCTCAAACGTATATATTTAAACTTCATTAAGTTTTCAAATAAAATTTGTACAATCTAATACTCTTCGACTCATTTGACTCGTTTATTTGCCCTAATTGTGCTTTATTCCAAATATATAAATTACAATGAAAAACATTTGAACACTTTTGTTTTATCTTGTGGTGAATCTAGCACATTTGCAATGAAAAGTGAAAAATATGTTGCAACGTGCATTTGCCTTCAAAGATGATTCAACTGGACAATGACGGCACGTAAGCCATATACAACACTTATAAGTCCACAATCAATTTATTTTTATATGGGTAAATTTCACTTTGCCCTATAGTTTGGGCCATGTGCAACTTGCCCTTTGACATTTAAAAAATACCGCATAACTACTTTATGATTTTTGGACTAAAATGCACCATTAAAGCTAGTAACATAACTCAAAAAATTACTATAATGCCCTCATCTCCTTTCTCTTAACCTTTCAATTGCATAAACACTAATAAAACTACCACCACACCTACTAGTCCCTCTATATATAGATACATACACAAATAAAGCATATATATGTAGTGAGAGAGAGGAAATAGAGAAGAAAATAGTGGTATTTGATTAAAAATTTAATGAATTTATGAGGGTATTTTTGTCTTAATAAAATAGTTCACTCTCCATCTAGACAAGTGAGATGCACTTCCTACTATAATAGATAAAAAAATAAAATGGTGCATTTTAGTCCACAAATCACCAATAGTTATGTGGTGATATCTAAACGTCGTGGGATAAACTGCATAAGACCCAAACTACAGGGGGTAAAGTGATTTTTTTCCTTTTTATATTATAGTAAGATGGATAAGCTTAGTAGTTTTCACCTAAATGTCGATTTAAAAATCAGATTAGATCTTCTTTCTTGTCATTATTTAGTAATGATTAAGAAGCAAACAAACAGTAATCGAACCTACAAATTGATTAACGTCTAGATTACAATGCCTTCATTAATTAGCTTTTGGTTTAAATAATAATTAGGGCAAATTAATTTCACTTTTGCCCCTTGTGGTATTGGCCAGTGATTCGTACGACGAATTAAACTCTCATGTTTATTTGTCACGACATAACCCGTCTCTGATTTATAGACTAATTTGCACAAAAGTTATAAATTGATCTTAACACCCTCAATAGAAACATATAGACGTATATATGTCTGAAACCTAAATACAACAACGAACCCCATCAAATGTCTCTCTCTCTCCAAATTAAAAAATCAAAAGCCCAAACTGAATCAATCAAATTATCAATCAAATATTGGTGTGGTTGTGGTTTTGTAGAGCTTGGTGGGGGGTTGCCATAGTAGA
>BRYE01000012.1:9800031-9802531 GCA_030159115.1 Actinidia arguta var. hypoleuca | reverse complement strand
GACATTATATGCAATGTTGTATACTTTTTGACACTGTGTGTAAACATGTATAGTACATATCAACGTGTAGAGTGTATGAAATTTTTCAGTGATTTTTCAATGATAGATGTGTGTTTTTGATCGATTGGGGAATTATGCCCATTTAGGTTTTTTGAAAAAAAAGATGAATGCATTTTAGGTTTTAAGTAATTTGTAATACGTATTTTTCTTGCCCATGAGTGTTGATCTTGTACCTAGGGTCCACCAGAAAAGTTGCTAACGGATGATGATGGATCGGGAACGGATTGATCGCGAAAGGATGATGATGGTTGTTGAAGTTTAAATTCGCTAAAGAGTGGAGATATGTTTTCACGAATAACGGGTTATGGCCTAAATACAGGCGCGAAAATATTGTGGGTATTTTTGGAATTAAGAGAGTTCCGAAACTTAGTTGAGAATTGATATATGTGGTGGGATGAGTTTAGTTTCGCTCTGTTCGAAGGGACTGGCCTTAAAGACTCCCTAAAAGTCAAGTAGACTAAATGTTAGTAAAGGCCCACTGCGTTGACTATAGCCAAATTCTTCCTAAATTGTTTACGTACATCAAATAATTAATTGACATATTATCTATAATTAATTAGATTTTTTAATCTTCTCAATTAATTAATAATGTGTCAATTGAATCTTACCAAATAGGTGGGCGAATATTATTCTCACTTGAATTGGGCTCTACATCTTTAAAGAGAATGAAGATAGTGTTCACCCACTTAATTCTTTGGGCCTTGAGTGTGTTATTTTGATCTTGTTTTTTTTTTAATTTCTATGTTATTATAAAATATTACAACTATGCCTTCAACATTTTTGTCAGTTATGTGAATTGTCCCTCGTGCCGTTAAACATTTGTTTCTTTGTTTTCTTAGAAAATGTAATTTAAGTAATTTTCCAAAAGTTTCATAATAAGAGCAACCATACCAAGTTAGCTAAACATTATTTTTGACTAATTTAGCTAGTAAAATCTTCAAAGTTATCTAAACCAACTTAGTCAAAACAATTCACAAATTTAACGTTGTGAATTAGTGACACTGATGTAGATACTCTAAGAACAGAATATGATGTGGCATAAAATCTCCACTTACTAATTCTGAGTTAGGCACGTCGCTAATATCTATTGTGATCTCCCGTTGCATCACCATACCACTATTGCTCACCTCGTCAATATATGTGAGCACTCTAGTTAATCTTCACGTCACCAACAGGCGAGGTTGACTACTTCGTCTGCCAAAGGATTCCATCTCCATGACTCTGCCCCGGTGAGACTCTTTCTCCATTATGTTGCCTATAGTTGTGGTTTGCTCTCCAAATGGCATCTCCCAATTTTATCTACAGTATTCACGGGATCTCCTTCCATATTTATCTATCCAAATATCTCGCCGTGATTTTCTCGCACGACTCTTCATTTTCCAACTATAAAAAGGTTGTTCCCCCCATCACAAAGAGGTATGACTAAAACCCTTGCATACTAACTCTGAGAGTTCTGGTTTTTTGCTTTGCCTAGCTTATATTTGTCTTGGCCTGATTCCTACAACGGAGAGGTTTTGAGCGGCCTCCCCTCGGCCAGTAATGTTTGTTTATCTGTGCAAGTCACCCGAGTCTTTACCGAGGTCAAGGTCCGAGATCGAGAGCAATTCTGATAATTGGTTACTCACCCCCAGTTTTCTACCACAACAGTTTAATGTCGTCTATGGAAACGACAGTTCTCTATACCGTATGCACCTGCGCAACCATTTAGTATCTAAACCAAGTACTAGTAGTCATTTGGATAACAAAGCTCATTCAATGGCTAACACTAGTCAAACTCCAGATCTTAAGGGCCTTCACCATGAGATGCATAAGATAGCTAAATAGATTAGGATCATGAATGAGAACAATGTCCACTTGATACAGCACCTCACCACAAGCAACTCGCCACCTTTTGCCGCGCCCGTCCCATAAGTTAGTCGACCTTGCCGTCCTCGTCAATCAGGTGATGGTGAATCTCAGAGTTGCCAAAGCACTGGTCGGGCCCGAAATCGTCGACCCTAATCACCAAGTTTATGCTCTAGGCAAGAAAGAAGCCCTATTTCATTAGAATCTGAATCGTCTAGCCGAATTCACGAGGTTAAGGGCGAGGAGACCAAGAGAAGAGGACGGTCACCCCGTTGTAATGACAAGCACCTAGGCGCTGAGAGGAGTCCACTACCCATCAACATAGGTGTGAATGCACCAGTTACTATGGACGCCTTAGTACGATAGACAAAACCTCCATTCACAAACAGAGTAATGAGGACCAGGATTTCATCTAAGTTCAAGTTACCGTCGCAACTTGAGATATATGAAGGTAAGACTGATCCGTTGGACCACCTGGACTCTTACAGGAACCTAACGACACTCCAGGCATATTCAGACAAGGTGATGTGCAAAGTCTTCTTGGCAACCTTGAAGGGTTCAGCGAGAACTTAGTTCATAAAGCTGTCTCCAGGTA
>BRYE01000012.1:9792531-9795031 GCA_030159115.1 Actinidia arguta var. hypoleuca | reverse complement strand
GTCGCCCATTTATTAAGAAATGATAAGGCATCTTGATCGCCAGAAAGTGGATCGCTTAATTATTTATTTCGCCATGGTGAGGTTTAACATTTGCACAAAATAAAGCAACTTGAACCCGCCTTAGGTCACCTATTAATCAAGCTCGCCGAGTTAATTTAATCGCCATGATTAAGTTTAAAATTTGTCTTATTAAGGTGAATGGATTAATCGATTCGTCAAGCAATTGAGTTCGCCAATTGATCAAGTTTTATTTGCCAAATTGCGTTATTTATGATGTCACTTGGCTTTCCAATATTATCGTCTAAGCTAAAGATCGCCGAGGTTATTTGAGGTTATTTCTTTGTCGCCAAGATAATAAACCAAATGTAGAGGTTTTCAGTTTTGTTCAACTCGCCCATCAGTTTTGTCCGCCAAAAGATTAAGTTATATGCGCCAATTTCATTTCGCCAGTTCAAGTGAAGTTCATTTGATTTTATCTAGCCAAGTCACCTTTTTTTGCCAATTTTATGATATTGCCAATGCAAGTAGAAGATATGCTATAAAGTAAAGACCAACACAAGATGTGGAAGATGAACTAATTTTCATTCATTAAAATTTTTGGGAAGATTACATGTTTGCATTACAAGGAAAGAAGAAAAAGAGTTTAGAAAAATATACAAGTACTCAAGGAGAGAAGGGGGTGGTATCGCCTTTCTCCTTATCCTCCCTCTTCTCCTCAGCCTCCTCCTCCTCCTCTTCCTCTTCCTCAAGCAGGTCGTGATCTATGCCCATTCTATCTAGATCGATGTCGAGGTTAGGATGATGGTGAGTTAGTTGCCTCTTGCAGAAGTCGAAACCCTCACCAGAGTATTTGGAAGTCGTGGACTCCACAGCCTATTGGAAATCATATGAGGATTTGAACTCCTCAGTGGCCTTCTTCAGCTCAACCAACTCAACCTCTAACCTCGCCACAACATTCGTTTTCTCCTTGAGCTCTTCAGTGGCCTTTTGCTCCCGCTCGCCTAACTCAGCCAAAAGTCCTTCCAATTCTGAGCTCGAACCATCTCCATCTTAGCTGACTTTGCTCAGGCGATCTGAAAGGTGGCGTCATTCCCTATGTCTCTACTTTGAACAGCGAGGGAAGACCTGAGCACAACCGCCTGCTACAAACAAGTTTCTGTGAGCGTCTTGAAACAACAAAAGTACAAAAACAAAAGTCAAGGATGAAAATGAATAAATACCTGGCCGACAATGTAGAAGAACTTTGTGACCACCTGATCCAAAGAGAGTTTGTCCACCTTCTCCTTGTCGGTAGGTAGAATCACCCTGTCAAAATTTTTTCTACCATTGAGGGACTCCCCAACATGGAGGCTTCGAGCCCTAGGACGTCATCGGGTTTGGTCGAGGTGCCCTCCCTAAGAGTCGTTGCCCATATGCTCTCCTTGCTCACCAATCTGTTGGATTTTGCCTTCTTAGCCTTAGATGGCGGCATGGCTTCTTTTCCTTTGGATCCTGCTTCACTAGGCGAGATGTCTGGCCCCTTCACAACTGAGGTTGACTTCACCGCTGAGCTTGCGCCTTTTGATTCCTCCACCTTCTGGGCGAGCTTCTTTAAGCTAATTCTCTTTGACATTGCTGCAAAAGAGAGAACTGACATCAGACGAAGGAAGAGATAAAACACTTGAAAAAGATGGAGATAGTACCATCCGATCTAAGTTCAAGGGGTAGCCCTGGATCTGGCCAGGACTCCTATTTAGAATCTGAGCTTGAGATCGAACAAAATGGTCCCAAACCTAAGATAGGGTCTCGAAGTTTTTTCCCTGACCACCTTAAAAGGTTAGATCAGGAAGATAAGGTAAGATCTTCCTCATTTCCTTCCTAATGATTTCTATATATTCTATTGATCCATCTCAGGGGCTCTCACTCTGGAGATGTTCATCTCGAGAATGGCAAGACTCACCCTCGTCGTTTGTGGCGACAGCCGCACCATCTACAGACTTGCTCCCAGTATTGTCCCCGCTGCTTGACGATATTTCGTTACGATCAAAGCCAAAGCTCCTTCGAAACGCCTTAGAATCGAGGACTACTGGAACTTTGAAGTATCTTTCAGCCCCTAATTTCTTAAAAACCCTCTTCGACCTTCGATCTTCAATCTCAGTCAAGATGGGCAGCTTGTAGCAGCGTTTGCCTAGAGAATGAAGAATAGTTGTTAGTTCGAGGTGAGCGGTTGTACTTAAGTAAAACTATAAAATGTGGAAGTAAGGCTGACCTAGGGTGCCCCATGATCTCGGGACCTGTGGAACTTCTTCACCCCGAGCTATACTCGAAGAGACCTTCTAGTCATCTCCCGAGATGAAAAAGAATCTTTTCTTCCACCCTTTCATGTTGTTAGGAGACCCATTGATCACATTCTTTCTTGGCCTCGCCTTGAAATAGAGCCACCCTGAGTCTAGCTTTGGACTTTTGAATAGGCTATAAAGACACCTAAACTCGTTGAAGGAGAGGGCGCGCTTATAAAATC
>BRYE01000012.1:9752531-9757531 GCA_030159115.1 Actinidia arguta var. hypoleuca | reverse complement strand
TTTGTATTATAAACTTTATAACTTTTATTGTATACAATTATTTTTTTTAAAAAAAATTATATTTTTAGAATCTACCCAACGAAATCTATCAAACAAAAAGATCCATATATTGAATATGTAATTATGATCACATTAAAAAGTAATTTTTAGACCAAATTTTTAATATTTTTTTATATATAAGAAAGCTTTAAAATTGATAACTTTACTTTTTATATTAATCTCTAACAAACTTTATATTTTTTTAGAACTAAAACGAAACAAAACAATTCAATAAAGTTATTTTTCTATTAAATTAATAGCTCAAGACTTAATTAGTTGAAAACACATATATTGAGACTAGTCTAAATTATAGGTTCTAGAAATAGGACCAACTTAAAAGTGGCCCAATAATAAATTGCTTTTCGAAACTAATGCTCTTAAACTCCGATTCGCCTAAACTTCTAGGAATTCATTGATAGTTCGAATAGATTCATAGATTAGGCTGACTCATCTGTTTTATATTTCTATAGTTATAAGTCTCCTTTACTATTCCTTCTACGTTGCAGGGTTGAAATTAAAAAAATATTTATTATTTTTTTGATATTTTCTCACATTTTTTGTATAACCTTCTTATAAAAAGGATTTTAACAATTAACAATGTTTTTGGTAATATTTGTAGATGCTATTTGAACTACTCTTTTTCTATTCATGTCAGCATTTTGTATAGAGGTTATTATGTCAACATTAGTGTCTTTTCCCATGACATGTTGACTTTGTTCACATTCCTTTCCCTATTGAATCTTAGCACCAAGAGAGAGAGAGAGATTCTAAAATTATCTGTTCTTTTTTATATATATATACATACCTAGCTTCAATGTCTTCAAACCCTCAAAAAATGGCTAAAATGGTTGGTATTTTGGCATGTCTCTTGATTGTTGCCATGGATATTACAGCAGGCATACTTGGAATCAAAGCCGAAGCCGATCAAAACAAGGTTTGCATAACAAAGTTTTTTGTTTGGTCGTTATTTTTAGAATTAATTTTGAAGAATAACTTTCAAAAAATTTGTTCAGTTGATATTTTTTAAAACTTATTTTCTGATTTTTTTTTTTAAAAGTGCGCATTTTGAGGAAAATATTATCAAATTATTAAAAATCATTTCCACTAAAAAATCAAGAACATATGGAAACAATGAATGTTTCTATTCAATAAAATTGATTCTGAAAACTGAACTAGACAGATATGAACGTCATAACTTAAAATATACATATGTATAATATTTGAAACAGGTGAAGAATCTTAGGCTATGGCTATTTGAATGCAAAAACCCAAGCAATGAAGCCTTCACCCTAGGGGCGGCTCTTCTGTTTGTGGCCCATGTTCTAGCAAACTTGCTTGGTGGGTGCACCATTTGTATTCAACAAGAGACCCAAAAGCAACCCCTCTTAGGCAATGTTCTCTGGCTTGCCTAGTGCTTACATAATATGTGATTTTTCTAATTTCAGGATCTGGTTTTTGAAAAGTTCTTATCCATGGCAACAAGGTCAAGTCCAATCATAAATTATGGCTCACACGATGTGGCATATATGACTTATTTGATATCTATCCAATATATTTATTGAGTTTATCATATTAGAGTTTCTTATCCTATTTCATATAAACCTTTCATTCTATTGGTCAAGAAAGTGAAGTTGTTTCCTAATACAACTAACTTGATGAGTTGGTAGAGTTTCAGTCTAATAAAGAAATTGGTCACCTCTCTTCCAATATATGTACATTGTATCCCATCATTAATGTGCAATCAAGATTATGGGTCAAGAGAGAGAAACTCAATTTCTAAGAGATTAAAGAAAATATTAAAGTCAATAACTCCAAAGGTTTGTTATGGTTACAGGTATATTATGTATTTTTACTTTAGTATCATGTGAAAATCATGGTTATTTTAGACCTTGAATTTATAGTTTATTACGAAGAAATCTATGAATTTAGATTTACATGTGGTATTAGAGCATTAGGTTAAGAACATCATAATTTTCCTATAAATAATTTGTTAGTTTCGGTCTTAGTCTCGGTCTCAATCTCGGTCGATCTTTCGTTGGTCATTGTATGCAAACTACAAATGAGATCAATCAATGCTATTCATTAATTATATACATACATGACATGATATATCCATGATGTTGACCATTATAAAGATGATGATTGTTATGTATATATTGTTCGATGTATGTACATATATATACTATTTGTATTGGATTTGATCTAATAAAATAATATTTATAAAAAAAGTATTTATTAAGGCTCGATCATGGCCAATCTTGGTTCTTGGTTCGGTGCTGTGCAGCATATATAGAAATTAGAATGTAATTTAACTCGTTGTTCTTATGTATATATACTCATATCGTACATGAGGAATGTTTATGTGTATCATGACCATAATGTGACGTAATGGGTTTGATTTGTAGATTAGTGAATCCCACGCACAGCATAGTAATAAGACAAATCAGCTTTTGATTTATTTATGCCACAATAGTTTTACAACTTAATGATGGACTTCACATATTATGGCGAGGGATTGTGAATAATTAATTATTCACATAAAGTTTATACAAAAGTAATTATCTTAATTTAAACTTTATATTATGTTACGGTTCATAGTCGCCAAAGTACTTACATATTTTTTTTTTTACCAAAACTAAAGATTAAAGATTGAAAATTTGAGTTGACCTCAATCAATTATTGGATCTATACAAGTTTGTGATAATGGATCCGAGTACGCCACTTTTGTTTATTTATTTTCGCTTTATGCTTATATGTGAAAATTATGATAGTTCAAAATCTTGTTTATGAGTTGTTAATTGAATATTAATATTAAAATTATTTTACATGTGGACCCTATGAAAGATTCATTTATGACTAATGGACTCTTTATAGATTCTATGGTGTAAATAATAGCTTTCTCTAAATGGACCTCATGATGTAATAGCCATAAAATGTTAAAGTTATGCAATGTTATTATTTAATTTGACGTCTATATTATGACATAATTGGAACAATCAGTAATTATTTTATTGGTTATCTTAAAAAATCCAAATGGTACAGGTTTTACTGTTCTACCCATAGTACAAGGATTATAGAAATCGATAATGACAGATTCATTGAGAATGGTGAAATTAGTGAGAGTGATAAATCACAAAATATGATTATTCAAGAAGATATAGTACAAATCTCATTACTTATAACTTCTAATGAAATTATTCTCACAGTTGTCGAACAGTTTGACAATGATGGACAATAAACTAATGATCAACCACTCCATAATAAGATTTTCACCAATGAACCAATAGTAGAAAAACTACAAGGGGTAGCATTAAGAAGATCTCAAAGGAAAATGAGATTAGTATTAATCCGATTGATTATGCAATATATCTACAAGAATCTGACTTTAATATAGGGACAAGTAAAAATTCAATTTTATTTTCTCAAGTCATGGAAAGTAATGATTCTGATAAATTGATTGAAGTCATAAATGAAGAGTTAAAATCAATGAACCAGAACGAAGTCTGGGATCTCGTTGAATTGTTTGAAGGATATAAGAAAGTTGATTGCAAGTAGGTCTTTAAGACCAAACGCAATACTAGTGGCAATATTAAACGATATAAAACTAGACTCGTGGCTAAAGATTTTACTCAGAAAGGAGACATTAATTATAAAGAGACATTTTCTCTTATATCAAAGAAGGACTCCTTAAGAATTATTATGACTTTGGTAGCTTATTATGATTTAGAGCTGCATCAAATGGATGTGAATTTTTTTTTTTTCTGAATGTGAATTTAGAGAAAAAAGTTTACATGGATTAACTTGAAAGATTCTCTATAAAGAGCACATGGTTTGTAAACTTAAGAAATCAATATATGGATTTAAACAAGCTTCCCGACAATGATATCTTAAGTTTAAAGATAATATTACTTCATTTGATTTTAAGGAATATATTATTGATCGGCGTATATATCCAAAGGTTAGTGGGAGTAAGTTTATATTTTTGATTTTGTATGTTGATGATATTTTATTTGCCAGTAGTGATCTTATATTATTACACCAAACTAAGAAATTTCTCCATAAGAATTTTGAGATGAAAGATATGGATGAGGCAACCTACGTGATAGGAATTGAAATATTCCGGGATCGATCACGTGGATTGTTAGTGTTGTCTTAGAAAGCTCACATCGAAAGAGTTCTAGAAAAGTTTAATATGAAGAACTTTCAGCTAGTATTGCTCTAATTCAAAAAAGAGATAAGTTTAGCATTATGCAATGCCCACATAATGAATTAGAATGTAAACAAATGAAAATGATTCCTTATGCTTATGCTGTAGGAAGCTTAATGTATGCAAAGCTTGCACTACGTCAAACATCCGTTTGAGGACTATATGCCCACGTTTAAAAAGTCTAATCATTTAGAGGTGATTGACTGTTCCGATTCGGATTTGCTGGATGTGTTGATAGTAGAAAGTTTACTTTTGGTTATCTGTTCCTATTAGTCGGAGGAATGATATCATGAAAAAGTACAAAATAAACTATCATTGCTTCATCTACTATGGAAGTAGAATTTGTGGCATGCTTTGAGACCATAATTCAAAAATTGTGGTTGCATTCTATCTCAAGACTTGAAGTTGTTGACTATATTGTCAAGTCGCTGAGAATTTATTGTAATAACACTGCAACTATATTTTCCTCCAAGAATGACAAGTATTCTAATGGTGTTAAATACATAAAATTAAAATACTTTGCCGTTAAGGAGGTCAGAAACAGAGAATGTCTATAGAATATATAACCACATAGCTTATGATTGCAGATCCATTAACTAAAGGATTACCGTCAAATACGTTTAATGATCATGTTAACAGAATGGGTCTTGATCGTAACCCATAATAGTTATTTACTATTTTTGAATTTTGCGTAATGTTAATCTTTTGATTTGTTGAACACTTTGAGATCTCGTTTAAATATGTTTATGATATT
>BRYE01000012.1:9740031-9750031 GCA_030159115.1 Actinidia arguta var. hypoleuca | reverse complement strand
CTAGATGCCCGTTTAGATGCCATCAACACGGGGACAAGTGCCCCGATAACCGTAGACGCTTTGATTAGACAAACTGAACCACCTTTCACCCAAAGAATAATGAGAGCCAAGGTGTCATCCAGATTCAAACTACCTACTCAGCTCGGGATCTACGAGGACAAAACAGACCCTATGGATCACCTAGATTCTTATAAAAATCTAATGTATCTCCAAGGGTGCTCGAACGAAATCATGTGCAAAACTTTTTCTGTTACACTTAAAGGGTCGACGAGGTCATGGTTCCGGAAGTTATCTCTTGGAACCATTGATTCGTTTGGCGATCTAAGCAGGCGTTTCGTCGCCAATTTCATGAGCTGTAGGATCAGGCAAAAAAATGCGTCCCACCTTTTCACCATCCACCAGAAGGAAACAGAGAACCTGAAGGAGTATGTGAAATAATTTAACCAGGCCATATTAGAAGTTGAAGATCCCAGTGACAAAGTAGTCATCATGGCAATAATGGAGGGATTTTGCCCAGGTCCCTTGTTCGATTCTCTGTCCAAAAATATTCTACAGACGTTGTCCATTCTCCAAAGTAAAACTGATGAATACGTCGCCGCGGAGGAACTGGCCGAAGCCAAACGAAGGCAAAGAGGAAAAGATGACCATAAAAGAAAAGAGCCTAATGCAAAGGGATCTGATTACAGGGACGATGAACCGAGGAGCAAGAAGCCTAATCGAGACTCAAGACGGACCAATGACAGACGACCTCGTACCCCACCTCGCCGCACAGAATTGGTGTTACCCCCACACAATGTTCCTATTGCCCAAGTTCTTATAGAGATTAAGCACGAAGAGTTCGTCAAGTGGCCCTCGAAAATCAAAACTTATCCCCAAAAGAGAAATAAGAACAAGTATTACGAGTTTCACCGAGATCATGGCCATAACACAAAAGACTGCTTTCACCTGAAGGAACAAATAGTCGACCTTATCAAACGAGGGTATCTGAGAAAGTATGTTGGTGATCGCCCTCCCCCCAATTCACTAGAGAGAAGATACAGCGATAACCGACCTACTACTGGAGACATACAAGTAATCCATAGTGGGTTTGGATCAGGAGGAAGCTCAAATTCATCCAAAAAGAGGCATGCCAGAAGTGCTGGTAGGGTGTTCGAAGAAATATATAATCTCTCCTCGCCAATGGCCGATATTCACCCGCCAATGGCCGATCACCTTCAACAATGATGACTTGAGAGGTCTACACTTACCTCATGACGACGCCTTGGTCGTTTCAGCCATCATCGCCAATTTTACGGTGCAAAGAATTTTGGTCGATAATGGTAGTTCGACTGACATCCTGTTCATATCGGCGTTCAAAAAGATAAAAATAGGACTTGATAAATTGCATCTCTTCTTGACACCTTTGGTGGGCTTCGGAGGAAATGCGACTCATCCATTGGGATGGGTTTGCTAGTAACTTTGGGAACAGAGCCTCGCCAAACTACAATTTGGCAAGACTTTATCGTGGTAGATTGTCCTTCCCCCTACAATGCCATTTTAGGTCACCCAACTCTAGGCAGGACTAGGGCGATCACCTCAACCTACCACCTAAAAATAAAGTTTTCTACTTCAGCAGGAGTGGGCGAAGTAAGGGGTGACCAGAAAGTGGCCAGATAATATTTTATTTCAGCTATGAAGATTGAAACCTCTCCAGCACCTAATGCCCAATAGCAATTACCGACCAACGATGGCGAGATGGAATCTCTGAGGGACGAGGTGGAACAGGTTGTCTTGATGGATTCCCGAGAAACCGAAAACACCAAACCCCTTGAAGAAACTACCCCGATCTCCATACATCCGGAATATCCTGATCGCCACGTTATGATCGGGACTAAACTTATCAATGAATTACGCTGTACTTTAGTGAAATTCTTGAAAAGGAACTTTGATGTTTTCGCCTGGTCACAAGGCGACATCCTGGGCATTGATCCCCAAGTCGCCAAGCATATGTTATATACCAACCCAGAAAATCCTCCAGTTTGCCAGAAGAGAAGGAAATTCGCCCCCGAGCGACTCAGAGTTATTGATGAAGAGGTTACCAAACTCGTCAAGGCTAAGGTTATCAAGAAAGCCCATTACCCAGAATGGCTAGCCAATGTCGTCGTCGTCCCTAAAAAGGGGAGAAGTGGAGAGTATGCATTGACTATACCGATCTCAACAAGGCATGTCCAAAAGACAGTTTTCCTCTGCAAAAAATTGATTTAATAGTCGACGCCACATCTAAGCACGAGCTTCTTAGTTTCATGGATGCCTTCTCAGAATATCACCAAATCAAGATGTCCCCCCCCCCGACATAGAAAAGACTTCATTTATCACGAAACGAGAATTGTACTGCTACAAGGTCATGCCATTTGGTCTCAAAAATGCTGGGGCTATATATCAAAGATTAGTGAACAAGATGTTCAAGGAGCTGATTGAAAAGACCATGAAAGTATACATAGACGACATACTCGTCAAAAGCCTCGAAGCAGACAACCACATCGCCCACCTTGAAGAAGCTTTCAACATTCTAAGAAAATATCGAATGATAATAAATCCTTCCACATGCATTTTTGGCGTATCGTCTGGAAAATTCTTAGGATTCTTGGTAACCAAACGAGGGATTGAAGCAAACCCGGACCAGATTCAGGCTCTACTCAGAATGAGCTCACCCAGAAACGTCCATGAAGTTCAGTAGTTAACTGGGCGAATTGCTGCCCTCAACCGGTTTGTTTCCAAGTCAGTGGATAGATGTTTACCTTTCTTCAAAATCCTAAGAAAAAATCAAAATTTCCAATGGACGGAAGAATCGGAGGAAGCGTTTCAACAGTTCAAAAAGTATCTGGGATCACCTCCTTTGCTTGTGGTGCTGACCACGAGCGAAGAACTGTTCGTATACCTCTCCATTTCGCCCACAGAAATTAGTGTCGTGCTCATCCGAGAAGTGGACCAAGTTCAGAAACCGGTATATTATGTTAGTAAGGTTTTGATGGGTGTTGAGAACAGATACGTAATGATAGAGAAACTCGCCTACGCCCTTCTGATCGCCGCCAGAAAACTTTGTCATTGTTTTCAAGCCCATCCCATCATTGTGCTGACTGATCAACCGTTAAAGCAGATCCTCCAACGACCAGATACCTCGGGGAGACTTCTAAAATGGTCTATCGAGTTGAGCGAATTTCATATTGACTACAAACCAAGAACGGCGATAAAAGCCTAAGCCTTAGCTGACTTCGTAGCCGAATCCACTCATGAAACCGACCCGAAAGTCCTCTCGGAGAAAGAGATTCCAAACTTGGACAAAAGTCTCGATAGCTCGGACAAGGACCTCAGAAGCTCGGACGAAGAGCTTGAGAAATGAAAATTATTTGTAAACGGGTCTTCCAATCAATACGGATGTGGTGCAGGGCTTGTTCTCTAAACCCCGGCAGGTGAACAGATGGAATATGCTATACGGATTGGGTTTAAAGTCACCAGCAATGAAGCCAAGTACGAAGCACTCCTCACTGAATTACGAGTCGCCACCAGATTGGGAGTTAAATCAATTGATGCTTACAGTGATTCACAACTAGTGGCAAACAAAGTTCAGGAAGATTACCTCACCAGGGACGTACGGATGGCAGCTTATTTAGATGAAGTCAAAAGCTTAACTCAGAAAATTAAAAGTTTCACCATTCAACAGATCCCTAGAGAAGAAAAACAAAAAAGCTGATCTCCTAGCCAATCTCGCTTCAACTTTTGATTTCAAATCAGACAGAAGTATACCCTTGAAATTTCTGTCCAAACCAAGTATTGAGGTCGCCAAACCCGTCTGTCCAACGAAAACGGACCCAACATGGATGGATAAGATCATCGCATACCTCCAGAATGGCACATTACCAACAGATAAACTTCAAGCTCGCCGAATCCCCTATAGATCTACAAGGTTCTGCCTACTTAATAGGATTTTATATAAACGATCTTTCTCAGGTCCTCTCGTAAGATGTGTCCGACCTGACGAAGCTAATTTTGTGATGAGGGAAATTCATGAGGGCATCTACAGAAATCATTCGGGGGCAAAGTCACTAGTACAAAAAGCAATTCGCCAAGACTGCTTCTGGCCCCAGATAGGATGTGATGCAACAACATACACCAGAGAGTGCGACAAATGCCAGAGATTTGCACCATCTAACCACCTTTCCCATACTGATATGGTGCCAATTATCAGCCCATGGCCATTCGCCCAATGGGAGATAGACATACTGGGACATTTGCCTCAAGCTCCATTACAGAGAAAGTTCTTGATCGTCGCCATAGATTACTTCACCAAATGGGTGGAAGCCGAGCCGTTAGCCAAAATCACCGAGAAGAATACAAGGAATTTTGTTTGGAAAAGTATCGTCTGCCGATTTGGAATTCTCAAGGTTCTCATCTAGGACAACGCCAAGCAATTCGATAATGATAGATTCAGCCAATTTTGTTCGAATCTCGCCATATTACATCATTTCTCCTCGCCTAGTCACCCCCAAGCCAATGGCCAAGTCGAGGTTACTAATAGAACCATCTTGAGAAATTTGAAAATGAGATTGGAGAGATCCAAAGGTGAATGGGTAAAAGACCTACCGAGCATATTATGGGCATATCACACGACTAGCAGGATTCCTACTGGTGAAATGCCTTACTCCATGGTTTACAGAACTGAATCAGTGATACTCGTTGAGATTGGAATGATGAGTTTTAGGACTTCAAACTTTGAAAAGAATAGCAATGAAGGTGAGTTAAGACTCAACCTTGACCTCCTTGATGAGAAACGGGAGCAAGCAAGCATATGCCAAGTAGCTTATAAACATCAGGTCGCCAAATATTTCAATCAGAGAGTCAAATACGAGTCATTCTTACCTGGCGACCTAGTCCTACGAAAAGTTATCCTATCTACTAAAGAGCCAAACACAGGGAAACTAGACCCAACATAGGAAGGCCCTTATAAGGTCATCAAGGTATCTAGGCCGGGGACTTATTGGCTTGAAGATATGAACGGGAAAGCGCTCCCCCATCCTTGGAACGCCGAACATCTAAAAAAATATTACCAATGATGTTAAGTCAGCTCGCTTGGGCAGAACAATTGTAATGATTGCCAGCTTATTTTAAGTAATAAATCTTCTCAGTTTATTTCAGTTATCGCCAATTACAGGATGAAAATCGCTAATTCAAGATCGCCAATTCATTGTAAAATGATGGAGGCATCTTGATCACCTAAATTCAAGATAGCCAGTTCATTGCAAAATGATGGAGGCATCTTGATTGCCAATTTCAAGATCGCCAGTTCATTGGAAAATAACCGAGGCATCTTGATCACCAAAGTCAAGATCGCCAGTTCATTGGAAAATAACGGAGGCATTTTGATCACCTAAATTCAAGATCGCCAGTTCATTATAAAATGACGGAGGCATCTTGATCGCCAAATTCAAGATCGCCAATTCATTGCAAAATGACGGAGGCATTTTGATCGCCTAAATTCAAGATCGCCAGTTCATTACAAAATAACGGAGGCATCTTGATCGCCTAAATTCAAGATAGCCAGTTCATTGCAAAATGATGGAGGCATCTTGATCGTCAATTTCAAGATCGCCAGCTCATTGTAAAATGACAGAGGCATCTTGATCGCCAAAGTCAAGATCGCCAGTTCATTGTAAAATGACGGAGGCATCTTGATCGCCTAAATTCAAGATCGTCAGTTCATTGTAAAATGACGGAGGCATCTTGATCGCGATCGCCAGTTCATTGTAAAATGACGGAGGCATCTTGATCACCAAATTCAAGATCGCTAGTTCATTGCAAAATGACGGAGGCATCTTAATCGCCTAATTCAAGATCGCCAGTTCATTGTAAAATGACGGAGGCATCTTGATCGCCTAAATTCGAGATCGTCAGTTCATTGTAAAATAACGGAGGCATCTTGATCGCCTAAATTCAAGATTGCCAGTTCATTGCAAAATAACGGAGGCATCTTGATCGCCAAATTCAAGATCACCAGTTCATTGCAAAATAGCGAAGGCATCTTGATTGCCAAATTTAAGATCGCCAATTCATTACAAAATGACGGAGGCATCTTGATCACCAAAGTCAAGATCGTCAGTTCATCGTAAGATGACGAAAACATCTTGATCGCCTAAAGAAAAATCACCAGTGTTCATCGTAAGATGACGGAGGCATCTTGATCGCCAATTTCAAGATCACTAGTTCATTATAAAATGGAGGCATCTTGATCGCCTAATTCAAAATTGCCAATTCGTTGTAATATGGAGGTATCTTGATCGCCTAATTCAAGATCATCAGTATTGTAAAATGGCAGAAATTTAAAAACTAAGATATGCCAATACGAACAAAATCTACAACGATTCACAATTGTTCACATTGCCAAAATAGGAGTAATATTCATTGACTTGAAATTACATCGGAAAAAAAATGTACATGCAATTACATCATTACAAAGGGGGAGGGTTTTCGTCGCCTTGAGGATTTGCGTCGCCTTGAGGATTCGCATCTCCTTTTTCAACAGTTTCTTCCTCACCCACTTCCCTTTCTGCGTCCTCTTCCGCGAGCAGGTCAAGATCGAGACTCATTTTCTCCAAATCTATAGCAAGGTTAGGATGATGGCGACGAAGCTGTCGTTTGCAGAAATCAAACCCTTCGTCAAAATACTTCGAGGAAGCGCTTTCAACAACCTCGGAGAAATCCGACGAGGATTAAATTCCTCGACAACCAATTTTCTAGAGCGGTCTACTCTCTCCCTCAAATCTACAACTAGCATCCTAGCCTTTCCCAGACTGTTGGCAAGGGTGTCCCTTTCATCCTTTAATTTGGCGAACTCGTCGCCGACCTGCTGCTCCCGAGCTTGTGCATCGGCAAGTTTCTGCTCCAGATCGGCAAATAACTTCTGGAGATGGGAAACTTAAGTGTCTAGAGAGGCAGCTCGCCCCTGTTGAAAGGATGCCTCTTCGACGGTTTCCCTTCTTTTGATCGCCAACGAAGATCCGAACACAAGCGCCTGCTACAAACAAATCTTATTAGATCAAACTGAGCATGTTTAACAAAGATAAAACAGTTGGAAGTTAGTATAGAAATAATACCTGGCCAAGAGCCTGAAAAAACTTTGAGGCAGTCTAGTCCAAAGATAGTTGTCCCACCTTTTCTTGATCCATAGGAGGGATTACTCCTCGGAGGGATTACTTCCCAGAGGATCTTCTCGGCCACGGAAGGGCCCCCCAGAATGGAGGCCCTTGGACCGAGGACAACACCCAACGAAGGCGAGCTCCCCTCCCTGGGTCTAAAAGAGGTATTGGCCCCCGGATGGTCTACTGGACCAGACTTCTTTTGGGGTTCAGGAGTGGGGGCGTGCCCCTTTCCTTTGGAATCATCCCCAGACTTGGCCTTCTTGCTCGACGAGGTGGAAGGTTCTTCCATCGGGCGCTTCTTGCCAATTACGACTCCCTTAACAAGAGCGAATTTTTTAGCCAAGCTCTCGCCTTTGGCTTTCTCCACTCTTTCGTCGAGCTTCTTTAGGCTAATCTTCTTCGACATAGCTGCAAAATAAAAAATAAACATAAGACATGAAAAGAATAACCAACAAGAATAGTAAGGGTTTATACCATCCGATTTAAGCTCGGGGGTAGCTCGAAATCCAACCAGAATTTCGATGTCGAGTCCGAACTCGATCCCAAAGTTGAACAAAATTCTAAGATGGGGTCTCGAATTTTTTTTCCCGACCATCTTAACAAAGTCAGGTCGGGGATACGAGTTACAATCCTCCTCAGTTCCTTCCTAACAGTCCCTAGGTATTCTAGTGAGTCGTCTCGGGAATGGCTGTCTTGATGAAGGTATTCACCACGGGAAGGGCGGGACTCACCCGCTTCACCCGACGTTGATGACATGTGAGGCTGCTCGCCCTCCGTCCTAGATGCCATAGATCCGGGAGAGCTAAAAACCCGACGAAATGCCTTGGTTTTGAAAAGCATGGGGACCATAAAGCGCCCACGTTCCGCCACTGATTTTGAAATTTTGTCAAAAAATTCCTGCTCATACCCGAGCAACGTGAGCAGATCATTGCAGCGTTTATCTGAAAAAATATCCATCATGTTAATTCCAATTTTATTAATAAATATACCAAAATTATTGGCAGAATAAAAACCGACCTGGAATGTTCCATGACCTTGGAACTCTTGGCACTCCCTCCCGAGGTTCATCGTCGGAGAGCTCCCAACTATCCCAGAGGCGAAGAAGAATTTGCTTTTTCACCCCTTCACATTGCTGGGGTATCCTCCAAGGATGGTTTTCTTGTACCTCGCCTTGAAGTAAAGCCACCCTTGGTCCGGTTTAGGATTATTATTAATGAAAAAAATATTCTTAAACTCAGAAAAAGTCATGAAATATTTATGTACTCGCCACAACGACATGGCGCCAGCGATACTTCGTCACGCGTTGGGGACAAGCTGAGCAGGATAGATCTTATAAAACAGTAAAATTAACCTAACTGTAGGATGAATGGAAAAACGAAGGCCCGCAGGAAAGGCGGCCTCGTAAAAGGCTACCTCGCCAGGGCGGGTTGAAAGAATAGTTTCATTCTCCTCAGGAAGTCTGAGCTATACACCTTGAGGGAAGGAATAAGTCTCCCTAAGCAAGTTTAGCTCCTCGGGAGTTATAATATTATGTTCTTTTTCTACGAAAGGGTGAATATCACTTAAAGGGGCGACCTTAGGAATGGATGCGTCTTCCATTGGCGACCTAGGAGATTGTCTTACTTCGTCAGTAATATATGACGATCCTTCTCCTAGATGGTCAAACACCTAGGAAGGCAAAGACTCCAAATCTAAAGGACTCAGCTTAGACCTATAGGACATAAAACCAAAAACGAGAACGAAGACGGTAACTTACTGCGCTAGGAAAGGAAAGACGACCACAAGCAGAGGCGAGAAGAGAGTCGGAGTGGGAAGGACGACCACAAACGAAAACGAGGAGAGCGAGTTGTATTGGCTTGGTAGACAAAAGGATGTAAATGAATCGGTGGGACCCCTTATATATAGGGAAAAATGACGGAAGAGATCCATCCGCTTCAACGGCCCAGATTAGGCGACCTTTTGAAATTCGAGCCCAACACCACCTATCCCACCAAAATTCATCATTATGGCGCCGCCTTTTTCGCTCAAACTTCCCTGCAAAAATTAATACCCTAGTCTACGTGTCCAAGCGAGAGAAGGGGTGCATTTAATGCGTGCCCACATGGGTCCATGACTTTTAATGCTTTTACTCAAAGATCCCGAATATCTCGGCATTATGAGTAGAGGCTACTGATGTGGGATAATTCGGACAAGTTCTAAAACTAAATATATTCCGAGCAAGGCACGTCGCCCAAATATTCCAAACACTCACCTTCCTGGTCGCCTCGTATTATTGAGGTTGGGCTCCACTTTTAAAATAGTTACTCTAGATCGCCATTGGGCGAGATGGTTCATTTCGCCTAAAGCAGAGACATCTCCACAGACTTGATTCTCCGAAATGACTCATCTCCATTAGAAGTCTATTGTCATAAGACTCCTCCGTCGTTCCTCTGCTTAATTGGAGTCAACTTCCATGAAGAGTTCCACCTCTACAAGAGAACTGTCTCCAATAGACTCCAGCTCCATAATGACGCCTATAATTATGGGTTGTTCACCAGTTGGCAGCCTCCTGATTAATCTCCAGATTTTATTGGGATATATTCCCATACTTATCCTTCCGAGGAAATCACCAAGATTAAGACACGACTCTTTGCTCCGTCTATATAAAGGCCGCTCCCCCATAACTAAAGAGGTATGCTCAACACAGGCACCACATACACATTTATTATTGTGCTCGCCCATATTGTCTATAATTATCTCCTGATCGCCTTGATCTGATTCATACGCCGGAGGAGTTTTGAGCTACCTCACCCTGGCCGATTACTTTTGCTCACTGGTGTGCAAGTCGC
>BRYE01000012.1:9730031-9735031 GCA_030159115.1 Actinidia arguta var. hypoleuca | reverse complement strand
GGTGATCCTTTCATGATCTTCCGAAATCAAGCACGCATGCTTGAAGCATGTCCTATAGAATTTTAATGGTACACTAAGATTGTTCATCAGTCTGAGGATGAAACGCCGTGCTAAGACTTAAATCTGAACCAAGAGCAGATTGGATTCCCTTCCAAAAGAGTGATGTAAAATGTAGATCTCTATTTAAAACGATAGATAATGGAACCCCGTGAAGTCAAACGATTTCATGAACATAAATAATGCCAAGATCATCTACCGAGTTCGACAGACGGATAGGAAGAAAGTGTGCCAATTTCGTCAAACGATCAACCATAACCTAAATAGTGTCGTGCCCTCGTAACGACCTAGGCAAATTTGTTACAAAGTCCATCGTGATATACTCCCATTTTCACTCCGCAACCGATAACGGTTGTAGCAGATCTGCTTGTTTTTGGTGTTCAGCTTTCACTTATTAACAAGTCAAATACCTCAAAACGAACAAGGCAATGTCTTTTTTTATTCGTCTCCACCAAAACTGGCAACATAAATCATGATATATCTTCGTCCCTCGAGGATGAACTGCAAGTCGCGAATGATGAAATTCACAAAGAATATTGTCTCTACTAGACAATAGCACGAAAACAATCTGGACTTATACCTCAAATCTAGGTCTGAATGTAAAACCCAATCTGTCGGTCCTACACCTCTAGCAATACGATCGCAAATCATCCTTGCTTCCACCTACTGTTGTTGTGCCTCAACTACTTGACTGACGATAGATGGTTCTATAGATAATGTGAACAACGTAGCAAACTCGTCCATCTCGTTAAGAAGTAAGTCGTACTCCCTGAGATCATGAAGCATTCACCACTCATGAATGAAAATGCTCGCCAAAGTAATAAGAGATTTCTTACTAAGCGCATCGGCCACAATGTTAGCCTTTCTGAGATGGTAATGTAATTCAAAGTCTTAGTCCTCCATGTACTCCATCCAACTTCATTGCCTCAAGTTCAAATCCTTTTGTGTAAACAGGTACTGCAAGCTCTTGTGGTTTAAAAATACTTCAAACCGCTCTTCGTACAAGTAATGTCTCCAACCTTTCAATGCAAAAATAAAAGCCACAAGCTCTAAGTCATGAGTCAGATAATTTTGTTTGTGCGTCTTCAATTGACGTGAACCATACGCAATTACTTTACCCAACTGCATCAACACGCAACCCAAGTCATCACGTGAAGTATCGCAGTACATGGTATACCCCAATCCTCACTCAGGAATAACTAGAATTGGTGCCGAAGTCAATCTCTTCTTAAGCTTCGAAAAAGAATTCTCGCATGCGTCATTTCAAACAAAGCGAATACCCTTCCTTGTAAGTCCAGTCATTAGTGCCATTAAATGTAAAAAAATCATGTACAAACCGTCGATAGTAACCGGCTAAACCTAAGAAACTACGAACGCCAAACATGATCTTTGGTTGTTCCCCATTCATCACTGCCTCAAGTTTTTGAAAAGTCCATAGCTACTCCGCTTTTAGAAACAACATGACCCAAGAACTTTACTTTAGGTAACTAGAACTCGCATATGCTAAACTTATCATACAAACGATGTTCTCGCAAAAGCTGCAATACAATCCGCATATGCTCCTCATGTGACTCAACCGATGGTGAGTATATCAAGATGTCATCCATGAACACAACTTTAAATCGATCAAGATACGGATAAAATACACGATTCATCAAGTCCATGAAAGTTGTTGGTGCATTCGTAAGACCAAACGACATTACAAGAAATTCATAATGTTTGTAGCGTGAACGAAAAGCTATCTTCACAATGTCCTCGTCCTTGATCTGTAATTGGTGATAACCTGACCTCAAGTCAATCTTTGAGAAACAGCTCGAACCCTTCAATTGGTCAAACAAGATGTCAATCCTCGAAAGTGGATACTTGTTCTCTATCGTCACACGATTTAATCGTCGGTAATCAACACATATTCTAAGCGATCCATCCTTCCTCTTTGCAAACAAAGCTGAAGCTCCCCACGATGATGCACTAGGTCGGATAAAAACCTTATTCAACAAGTGTTGAATCTGAACTTTCAACTCTTGCAACTTTGTCGATGCAAAAAAATACGGTGGTACAAAGATAGGTGCGGTGCCTAGTATTAGGTCAATGGAAAATTCTATCTCCCAATGCGGTGGTAACTCCGTCAAATTTTCTAGAAAGACATTCGAAAAGTCGCAAACAACTGGTGATAAAGCCACACTAACTACACTACCCTCGTCGACTAAACAAACCGGTAATAGAAAATTCAATTCCCCTTGCCTACGCACATCGATCGATGATGGAACAAAACTATGACCCCGATCTCCCACAAAATAAAAACGGTCACCCTCAAGTATACAAAAGGTAACCCGATATCGAACACAATCTATCGTGGCCCGATAGTTGGTCAAACAATCCATACCAAGGATTATGTCAAAATAAGTCATGTATAACACAATAAAGTCGAACATGAAACGTCGATCAGTGATCTCGACCTTACAAGATCTATAAACTCTCTTCAAAGTCGATCTATCGCCAACTGAAGTGTCTAACATAAGTACTGAATCTAACACTTCTATTTCCAATCCCAATGCCAAAGCAAAAGATGATGCGATAAATAAATGTAATGCTCCCGTGTCGATGAGAACATGAGCCCACGAATTAAACACAAGAAAAGTACCTCGTTAACAAAGGTATCCAACTGTTGCTCTTACTGCCATGTAGTCTCCGACGGTCCCATTACTGATGTCATACCCGCCCCTAACTCCTCTGACTCTACTGAGCTTCAGCCTGTGGTCCAACCTGATACGAAGTCTGAGTCAAAGTGAATGCTGAAGTGGCCCTCGAGGCTTGAACTGACCGAGTAGGTCGCTGAGTTCCCGTAACTCCTTGACTGTTTCCCCTTTGCGTGCACTGACGCATGATATGCCCAATTTGATCACATTGAAAATAAGTAGGTGGCCCCCTAACCTGTGATTGTCCCTATGCCTAAATATGGGATTGACCTCTTTGTTGCTACTGCCTCTACTACCCCTTCAGTGGGTAATCCACAACATGATGTCCTAGCTGGTGACAACTAAAATAAATTGGCCCTCCCCGAGATATTTGGCCAGATGACACTACCGAAATGGTAGGTGAAGACCTAATAGGATATTGCTACTGTGCCATAGAATTCTTTAGCTTCTTTAGAAAATGCTCCTCCGATTGTGCACTAGTGCCCTCATGCTGAGATTTTAGATTTGTGATCTTTCTAGTCTCATTCAAAGCCTCCTCTATGATGGCCACCGAGCTAACCATGGTCGAGTAAACTTTGATTAAGTTCCCCACAATCTTACTCCTTATGAAAGGCTTAAGCCCCCGCATAAACTGTTTCGCCTTCTCCTCCTCTGTCGATATAAATGCCTTTATAAATCTTGACAGAGTAGTGAACTTGGCCTCCTATTGAGCCACAGTCATAATTCCTTGCACTAGGTTGATGAACTCCATTCTTAGTGCCTTATTCGCCGTGTCAGTAAAGTATTGATCAAGAAATGCTTTCTTAAATGGCTACCACCTCTTCGCTACGCTCCCCTCCACGGTCTTCCACCATTAGAGTGCGTCCTCTTGTAATTGATAAGATGCGAACAACACCCTCAACTCATCTTCCGTCACCAAGATCGTGTCTAACACTTTTGTGACTTGCTCTAACCAATCTTCAGTAACCAACGGAATGGTTCACCCATAAATGTAGGCGGGTGAAGTTGTAGAAAAGCCTTCATGGCCGTAGTAGCCCTAGAGTCCATCGCTCTAACCTGCACTTGCATTGTTTGTGTCGTGTTTCTCACCACTTGTTCAATGGCAATGAACACCCCTTACATAAATTTCACTCCACCAAACACTGTTGGTGGAGCTCCTCCTCCAATCACTGACTCTTGATGATTTTTACCATCCCCCTTTTCATAGTCCTCACGAGCCCCGCGTGCTACACGAGCCCCGCGAGCTCCCATAAGCGACCTCGTGCGACCTCTCACTTGACACGGTGGCATGTTCTACACAATGCCACAAGAAAATAATAAGATAATCATATTCATTTATGATTAGATCAAAATATTTGTTATACCGTATGCAAATCAATAGTAAGATACCATGTATGTTCATGTTATTACTCAATACCTATGTAACACCCTTGTGTTACTCCTCAATACTTAAGCACTAAACAAACGTGGTTTAAACATCCCACGGCTCATAGTTATTCGAACTTAGAGCTCTTATACTATGTTGTCACGCCCAAAATAACACCAGATTGGCCACGTTGACATACACTATAAATAAACATAATCTAGTGGAATGATAATAATAATTGACAACATCTTGTTATTATATCAGAGTACAACTAATTTATCCCTCTCATGGGACTCTACTTTCTATGAGCTATCAAGTATAAAACAAGAATGATATCTCATGGACAATGTCCACACCGGGCCAAAAATAATATTATATTTTTTTAAAATACATAAACTAGTTTTCTAAAAACAAAAGAAAACTAAAAGGCAATCCTCATGTCTCATGAGTCAGGATAACTCTCGGTAATTAAAATTCATTTTATAGTAAATGTGAGTTACCTTGAAAAGATTTAACAATTGATTTGATGTCTCAAGCCAAAATCATGATACATAATCATATAATGAAAACATGATGCAATGAAATATGTTCTCATTCATATCAAAATATACTTTTGATTTCAAATCCATGATTTCACAAATCATTTAGTCTCCACATTTTTTTACTTTTCTCAAAAGTATTTATTTCATAATTTCTCAAATCAATGATTTCATAAACTTTTTGACTTTTGTCAAAAAAATAATAATCGAATTCCTTTGAATGACACATATAGACTAATACCTAACTGGCCTCGTTATGCACTAAGCATGTCAGACACATCCGGTCAACTTCTCAGGCTTTCACCGAAGGCTTTGACATTCCATCATTTCAGCCTAGTTCTC
>BRYE01000012.1:9707531-9712531 GCA_030159115.1 Actinidia arguta var. hypoleuca | reverse complement strand
AGTTTATGACAATAATATTCATGTCTTGCGCCCCGTTTTTTAAAAATAAACAGCGGTTATATTGATCATATTAGGCAGCCGACGGTGCTGGAATAATTTCCCCGAGGATGTATTAGCAACTATTATTGGTGAACTGCTTAATTATTCATGAACATGGTCACTTCAAACATAAAAGAACTAGAAGACATTCTGAGCTTGTGCATGTGATTGGTTAATGGATACAGTTTAGGGAAAGGAGACAGTGACTTTAGAAGTTGATCTGACACAACAATAACTGAATGTGTCAGTATCCAGTTCCTGCGTGGGTTAAACGCCAATCAGATAGGTGGAGTCTTTGGTGGACAACTAGAATCACAAAATGTGTTATGGGCATCAAGAATAACATTTTTGTTCAGTTATTTTAGCAATAGATTTTAGAAACGAACAGAATTGTTGTACGCAGCCTTATGCAATGGATGGGATGTGTTGTTTTAAGTATTGTTATTATTGTCTTGGGTTCATCAGATAGTCGATATGTATTTGCTTGCACCAAAAAAGTTATTCTATTTTCTATGCAGGAACATTGCTCAACTTGCAAAGGTTCAGATCATGAAAAACCATGGCAAGTGGCAGGACCTCCACATATCTCACAGGTATGTGTGTGCGTTATCTTTATTTTGTGCCACATTTGAAATTTACCATGCGACATAAATGCTGCTTACAACTGATCGTACATTTTCCTTTCCTCCTGATCACACTTGACGTTTAAGTAGTCACCTTTATCTCCTGATTGCGGAGCCTCCATTCAGTGTTCTCTGTTGGAACTCGAAAGACACAATGAGGAGCCAGAAGGCCATTGAATCTTTCCCTAACTCCAAAGAGAAGACAAACTCAGTTCTATTAGCTGCTAGTATTTAGAAAGTATTTTATATACCAATTTTTGTGGGCTCTACTTGTTACTGCAGTTCATAAAGAAAGCCTGTGGCTTCCATTTTTTAACAAAACAGAAACTTGTCTCAAGTTCTTTGGTAAATTTTCAGGGATTCTCCAATAAAACTCGAAATTAGGAATTTTCTCCATAGTTCAGGTTGCTGTTCTTTTTTCTCTTTCATAGTATTAATTTTGGATTAGTAGCTCTTGGTTTTGTTTCTAAGGTAACGTCATCTGCAACCTATAGAAGTATCAATCTCATGTTTTGGTTTCTCCAATTCTTCCAACTTCAGATTCTCCCCACGCCCCACTCCTGCTGTTACAGTTGAGTTACTCTAGCTCTTGTTAATAGGCAATATCTGATCAGTAGACAGATGATATCCTATGATTAATGTTGTGTCTTGTTAATAGGCAATATTTATAATTCTTGAATCTGATCAGTAGATGGATGATATCCTATGATTAATGTTCCTGACTATTTATCTCTTTAACGCACAGTATCAGGTCCATCGTATGCCTTAACTTGCCTAGCTTTTCTGGGGGATTGAATCCTTGGGGAACACCACATACAAAGAAAAAACGTGATGTTAGTACTCTATTTCCTTTATTTTCCATTGGGGGTTGATCAATATCGTTTCAGTTACTGAAATTTACTTAAAGAAAATATCAATGGGGCTTGCAGAGAGACTTGACTCCACCATTTGTAGACGATGGCCATCTTGAGGTTGTTGGTTTTAGAGACGCTTGGCATGGGCTTGTTTTGTTTGCTCCAAAAGGACACGGGACTCGTCTTGCACAGGTTAGAATTGAACTCCTACTGATGATAAATTCGGTGTTGATTTTAATGAATCTCTTGCGACAAACATACACAAACAATTTTTCTTTTCTTTTTTGATCAACAACATGCACAAACAAATTACATGCATGAGAACTAACACTTCTTTGGATAAGTTACTTTGATATGTAAAATAGTTAGATAAAATGCTAAATGATAGTCGCATGCCAATCACATGAAACTACAATAAATCCAAGACGTGACTATGTAGCATCTGCCATGATGTCATATTAATAATTTGTGGCGGTAAATGATTGCTGTTAGTCAGAACATGGACTTTGCAATTCTGCATGCAGCCATCAAGTATATTAGAGAACGAGGTTATTCCAAAGAATTATCCACTTTCAAGCTTTGAGGCTTTGGATGCGTTTGGAACTTAGGGAAAGAAATGGAAAAGAATGGAAAATTATAACTTTCCTCTTTCCTTTTTTGGTTCCTAATTTTGGGAGCGAAAGCAAGTAAAATTTATTTTTGTTCTCATTTTGAAATTTTCCTTTCACATTCTTCCCTTTTTTCTTTCTTAGTTAATTATACTTGTTTTGTCATTTTCTTTCCTCTTTCTTTTTCAACCAAACAAGAAATAATCATTTTCTTTCTCACTTTCATTTCACTTCATTGCAAAATCAAACAAAGAGAAATCAACTATTTTTTTTCTAAAATCCTCCTTTCAATTACTTTTTCTACTCTCTTCCTTTTTTTTTTTTTTTTCTTTCCACAAGTTCCAAACACTGCCTTAGTTGAGAGTTCTAAACCTTGCCAATCAGTTTACAGCATCTTGGTTAATGCCTACGTAAACAATTCTGTTAATTGTGATATGGTCTTGCTCTCTTTGTCTAATTTTTTTTTAATTATTATTTTCACGTAGGCACACCGAATCAGGTTTGAGTTTCACAAGGGTGCAGCCGACCACACGTTTATGAGGGTTGATGGGGAACCCTGGAAGCAACCCCTTCCGGTTGATGAGGACAATGTCGTCATAGAAATCTCTCATCTTGGCCAGGTGAAGATGCTTGCCACCCACGATTGCAGATCCAAGAGCATACACGACCCACTAACACTTGCCACCAGTCACCACGACGAGGACGACGACGACACAGACAGTGGCGAAGACAACTCTACAGGGGAAGAGTGGAGGAAATTTGGGGCAGCAGACACATTCAAGGTCCCAGATTAGGTTGACATTTCTCACCTTGGTTGGGCCCAGCTGTAATCATTGATGTGTGATTTAGTTATTTAGTGGTACATTACATTGATTTGTGGGATTAGTTTTTGGAAATTGCTATGATTGCTGTTCCAGATTTTACATACCTGTAAAGAGCTTGGTGGTGTTTTTGGTTCTTGTGATTGGCTTAGATCAATTTGATGTAAAACATATTAAAATAAAGATGCAGCTATACAGTAACAATAAGAACTAATTTCCGTATCCAATATGTTGCATGTATATTGAATTTTGTGGTGTGAGCTGAATTAAAAAGAGTTTCTACGGAAAAGTAAATTCAATTTTTAGGGTGCTTGTGGATGTGAAATTTTAAGACCTCAAATTTATCGGTTGTCTTGACAATGGCCAGCTCTGGTTATCAGAGAGAGAGAGAGAGAGAGATTTTCGTATCCAATATGTTGCATGTATATTGAATTTTATGGGGTGAGCTGAATTACAAAGGGAGTTTCTACGGCAAAGTAAATTCGATGTGTAGGGTGCTTGTTAGCGTGAAGTTTTAGGACCTCAAATGTATAGGTTGTCTTGACAGTGGCTGATGCAGGCGTAATTTCATAAATTTCATATTTTATTTTTATTATTTTGGAATTAGTATTTTATTAGGAATTTAAATTGTTTTAGTATAGGTATCCTAGAACAATTAGCTTCCCCTAATTTGTTTTGATTTTCTTTTCCTTTTTAATTAGTCTTCGGATAGAGGGAGATATTATCTCATAGTGAAGAGAAGCTCAATACAAACTTCCAAAGATATTTATCACCGAGAGAAAGGGTTCGGCTACAACCATTGTATACGATAAAAGTTGTTTATAACATGGAAAATTTAACATTTTAGACAGGTAAGCAGGATTGTATCGGTTAATGCAATCCAAAAATAGTACATTTGAGTGCAAAACCCAATTGCTGCAAGTAAAAGGAGAAATTACAGGATTGAAAGCCCGACGGAGGTTATCAGCAAGCGAAGCACAACAGAGGTGGCATTATACACTACCTGCGTGTCGGTAATCTCCCAAACATGTTGTAATTGCCTCGCTCGCCTTTTGAGACTTGGCTCTTTCTTCGATTTTCTTCTTCTCCCTGTAACCCAAGAGTTTTTACTGAAGTTATAGAACGGAAACTAGTTCACAAGAGCGACGTGAAAAAAAATAAGAAATGTTTTGACGCCTTGACGAATGTTGAAATGAATCGCGGAGGCGAAGGAAATATTCACACCATTGATGATTGGGTAAAGGCATTAGAAAAGGTTTCGGGCCCCTATGTTACACAGCATCGGCATAGGATTCAGGTGTGGGTGAGATTATAATTATATATGTATATATATTGGTAAATGAGAATTTGCAGAAAGAACAAAGAGTACAAAACTCAAGGAAGGGATATCTTTCTATTAACAAAGAAAGAAGAACAAAGGTAGAAAGCTAAGTAGAAATGAAACGGTGGAAACTCTATTTTGTGTCTATTTTGTGGAATAAAATGGTGTTTTACATAACATAGAGCATAAAAAAGGCATTACACATTTTGTAACAGTTATGCATTAAAATATACACAGAATGGAACTGTTAAATACAATTATATAACAAGTGTCAGATACAAATATATAACAAGTGTCCGATCAAAAGTATCAAACACATATCCTACACCCTAGTTCAAGTCATTAAGTATTCAAGTATCTGACATGGGTACTTGATATATTCCAGATTTTAACAAATCACTGCAATAATTTGAGATCTAGCAAATCACTGCTGTTTTTCAATATGTTTATAGGAGCAAGAGAAGTACTGCTTGTGATGTTTTATTTTTATTTCTTTGACTGGGGTTAGGCGGGATGATGAATCACCAAACAATACTAGCACAACAATAGATGTCCAAATTTGGTCTGTTAAGTTTGTACCAAGGAATCAGACTCTCTCTCTCTCTCTCTCTCTCTCTCTCTCTCTCGTTTTCTCCACTTTTTTGGTGCCAAAAAACAGCTTTTACAATGAATTTATGCAGATGTGCTGAAAGCAAAGCATGCTTGGAGAAATAGAAAGAATTTGGAATTGGAAG
>BRYE01000012.1:9700031-9702531 GCA_030159115.1 Actinidia arguta var. hypoleuca | reverse complement strand
GTAAGTGCAGTTTCATTTTTGCCCTCTAACCAAACCATTTTGCAAGCAAAAATTATATTTTATAGGGACAGTTTTGGCAAAAGAAAAAATATACACAACTTCAAAAAACTATCACATATCAAAGGTGGCATACTGTACGGTAATCATTTTTGTATTCTAACCAACCCAATTTTTTGGCCATAAAAAAAAGTTTTAAAGGGATAGTTTTGTTACTTTTGTCAATAGAAAAATATATAAAGTTTCCAAAAATTGGAAGATACCAAAAGGATATTTCTGTTAATAAATAGTATAGATTTTTGTTTTCAAAGCAAATTTCCAATCCAGTGGCTTCAATTGAACCCATGGTGGCCTACCAGACCTATCCCTCCGAAATAGTGCTTTCATTAGTGTCCGTTCACTACAACATTTATTTCCTAGTCTCTATTAATTAAAAAATTCAATGATTGATTTCTATGCTTTTCCGGCATTTTCTCGGCACCAAACAGCGCATAAAAATGTGAATTGAACTCAATTGAATTGCAGAGCATTACCTGTTGCAGTAGACATGCATCGAATGACCATTCGACAAGCCGATTTCGAAGTTCGGACGCCGAAAGAATCGCAGAAAAAGTTCGTGCGAAGCCGAAAACTGTCGGAATCGGAAGCGAAGGATCGAGTAGACGGAGCAGAGACTTTCCTATCGGAGGATTGACCTAATGCGGAGAAAGATAGGGAACTTATAGACGCCATGAGAGAGAAAAGAGTTGGAATCAGAGTTTTGGAGGAAAATTTTTCAGAATGGGGAGCGGATTTTCATGGTGGTTAAGAAAATGCGCAGGAGCGAGAAAATCCGAATTTTCTCGGGAAAATAGAAGAGGACACAGGAGAGGTTAGAATGGAGGCTTATCTCGAAGGAAAAACTTCGTAATCTTAAAAGTTGGCCAGTATAATTTCGACACGTGTTCGTATGTGATGCTGACCTCATCTCTCTATGTAGTCTTTCTTTGTTCAATCGAGCTAGTTTCTTGAGAAAATGACGAATAATGCTCCGCATCAGTTTTTGGCTGTAAGAAAAAGTTAAAAAAATTTAGTTTGTTGTTTTTATTTTTGCTTATTTTTAACTTAAGTAAAGTTAAAAAAATAAAAAAAACTTGACTTTTAAACATTATCAAACGAAACTTAAGAGTCAAAAGAAATTTACACACACTGTTTTTGTTAAAAATATTTTTTTATTTTAAAAATGAAAAAATGGATCGTAATCCTTTCCATTACATGAAAGTAATGGAGAGTTCTATTCCAATTCGTCGTTTGTCTTTTTTGTGGGGCTGCAAGCAGCCAAGAAAGCTCCCCAAACCACATTGTTCGGTTCCATGAGCAATGCCCTTTAGGAGATCAAGGGCTTCACTCAACTTCCCAACTCGGCCAAGTAGATCAACCATGCAACCATAATGAATGATTTGTGGGGAAATTCTGTGTTCGTCATTCATTGACCGGAAAAAATGCATCCCTTGTTCCACCAACCCTCCATGGCTACACGCGGTCAGTGCTTCCACAAACCTGACCCCATCGGGTTTCATCCCTTGCTTTAACATCTCGTTGAAAAGCACTTTTGCTCGAGTTCCGTTTCCTTCTAAATGCCATTGCTCCAATTGTTGTGGTCCAAGCAGAAACATCTCTTTCCTTCATTATGATAAACGCTAGCATGGCAGTCTTAGTATTCTCACACCTAGGAAACACGTCAACAACGGATGTCCTAAGTCTCGTACCCCAATGAATTTTATTATTTTCAATGCAATGACAGGCCCATTTGGCAAGATCGATAGCTCAAGGTACCCACAAGCAGATGCAACACTCGCCATTGTCACCTTATTCCTCTTATTTCCTCACTCTGCGTCGCTCAGAAAAGCTCAATTGCTTCCTCAAATAAGCTCCCTTGCACCAAACCACAAATCATGGTGTTCCAAGAGACAAGATCAGTCTCCTGCATCTGGTTGAACAATGCCCAAGCAGACTCCACATCATCGTTCCTAACAAAAACTGCGATCAAGGAGTTCAATGAGAACACGGTCTTGGTCGACATCTCGTCAAAAACCCTGTAAGCTAATTCTTGTTTCCCACTCTTCGTGTACATGTCAATTATTGCATTACAAACACTATCCCAACCCTCTAATCCATTCCTCAAAATGTAACCACGCTTCTCTTCCCTTCCCCTGACACACATATGTCAACAACATAGTACTGTACATGACCAAATTTTTCTCCATACATTCATCAAAAAGCCATTTTGTTGCGATCAGTGGCTCCACATTTCATGAACATGTGAACAAGTGCATTCACCATCAGGGTATTAACCGTAATCCCTGGCTGACCTGTAAAAGTACAAATCCTCTCCCCCAAATCCAAGTCCCTCAATTTTGCAGAAGCCGAAATCGCACATACCATTGGTAATCAAATTAGGCTCAATACCCGCCTCCACCATCTCGAAAAACAAAGAAACAGCCTCGCTAGGTCGGTCCCTCCG
>BRYE01000012.1:9677531-9685031 GCA_030159115.1 Actinidia arguta var. hypoleuca | reverse complement strand
TATATGTATTTTTTTTAAAAATTTGGATTTTGTGGGGAATTTTTGGAATAAAAAGTGTGAGCGGCTTCAAAATTGTCTACACCAAATGGGGTGTTTCATTTTAATAATATTATAGATTTCTATAATGTTAAAATGGTAATTGACATGAAAAAAAAAAAGAGGAAAGGAATGACTTACCACCCACTCCTTTCGGTCAGCATAGTAAGTCTCATCACTGTTAGGATATATAAGTATCGGTTTAGTTGTTAGCTGCATGATTAATTTGCCGAAAAATCAACAAGTATTTCAAAAGGTAGTTGCATGAAATGAAATTTTTCAAAAGCACTAAAGACTCGACGTTCATGAATAAGGAAATTTTATAAGGTGAGTCCTCATTCCTCGTCAAGGAGCATCAATCCAAATGATCGTACCTTCCCAATCGCTTGAATCAGTCCATGAATAAATCTAGGAGGGGTACAATTGATCCCAACAGCAACAACTTGATTACACGAATCAGCTATTGTGGCACACGCTGATATGGAATCACCGCTGACCACATTAGCACCATCCTTAGAATTGAAAGAGAAGCATGCCGGTATCTTTATGTCTTCTTCGTCTTCTTCCTCAAGAATCTCAGCATAGGCCTGCATTAAGAGCGATTGAAGCAAGTTTACCAAAATCGCACCATTTTTCAATATTTTCGATTAGCATTATTTACAACCCTTATTTTACATTCCACAGAAGCATTGATCTACTACATCAATACCTAAGCCAAAAATTTTGGAGGACGACTTTGGCATTAAATCTCACCAACAAATTTTACTCCAGAACAAACAATTAAAATATGAAAATCTTGACGTGTTCCTCAATTCAATAACATAATGTTTTATTATCACTGCTTCTGATGACAAAAGCGTATACCAAAGAACCCTTTGGATGCCCATAATCTCCTGGGACAATGGGAACCTAATTGATAGGAATCAAATACCTAGTTTAAGAATCCTCAGGTGTGACTTGGCTAGTAAAGACACTAGCTTTGTGTTCAAGAGATCACCAATTTGAATTACCATAGGGTTACTGAAGGTTTGTTCGGCTGTTAATTTCAGTTCTTCATATTAGTTTCGCTCAGACCCAATTGGGTTAGGCAGGGATACTGGGATATCCAAAAAAATGCCTAGGATTATGATACCTGATAATCTTATTCAAGCGTTTGGATTAATTCAGTATTCTTATTCAAGAAGCTTTTTCTAGGTTATTATTATAGTTCATTATTTCCTTTTTCTCAATGATTAAAACTGGAATCAGATTCATATTTGGTTTGGGAATGGGATTCTAGGACAAATAGGTAATCAGGAATCACGTTCATGTTCCAAGGCGTTCCAAATGCAGAAATCATAGAGAACCAGAATTATGTTCTCATTTTCCCTCAAAATTCCTGTCATCCAAACATAGCCTAGGTAATTGGCAGATTCTTGTGACAATTAGTTATGGCAGGGATGTCTCCCAAAAAAAAACTCTAGTTTTGTAATATTTCATGCGCAGGTAACGAATTTCATGCTTTGTACGCACATTCGCCTCTAAAATTAAAATCGTGCGTCCGCCTCTGAGCTATGGCAACTCTATATTAAATTTACACTGATATCCCTCTCTTTAGATTTCTGATGTAGACCAGTCTAATAATGTGCTCAGGCCTTAGCTAGCTTACATACAGAACTCATTATGAAGTACCTTGGCTTCCAATTTATTCGGAATGGTTTCAAACGCAATTAGGTCAGCACCCGATTCGGCTAGAACTTGAACACTTCGCCTGTGAAAGTCTTTCAAAGGTTCTAAAGTCACGGCATCGCCATAAATTCCACTGTAAAGGAAGACAGAAATGTGGCATTACCCAAAAAATCAATAAATTACAGAATAAATATTTCAAACTCACATTCAAGATGCCTAATTCGTAGATAACCCTAGTGGACTACTTTCTCCCATATTCAAATCCACTAGGGCAAGATAGTGCGCTCAAATGCTCAAGCGCCCCACTCTAATGATACAACTCATTAGTGATGATTTGTGTTACTTGGAACGCGGATCGTTTGGTACATTTCTAGGGTCACTATGACCTTGTAACATAGGTGACGATAAATACCAGTAAATGACTCCATTCATTGTACTTTGTGTTTATATTTACTTCTCTTCCTGCTGTGATCACAACTTGAATTTGACAAGATGCGTGCAATCTAAGCAACCAAACACATCTATATTCAGAACCATCAGCAAGATAAGCTCCATAGCTTCCCACAGAAGCTGCGACTAAGACTGGACGTTGTTTCAAAATCTCTCCATTTCCAGCGGCATCCCATGAAACTTTGGAACGTATGCTGCAATATATATCTCCCGTGCCTCTCAGGCTATTTCAACACTTCTTCGAAGCAAAGCTTCGCCTTCTTCACTAGATAAGCCTTTAGCCTCAAATCCTTGGAAGGGTAGCCTGTGGCATGCACAAAGCAATTTTAGACTTTTGATAACATTTAAAATATTGTTTCTTCAGGTTCAGCTTAAGGTGAGAAGAAGGGATATGATCACCTGATAAGATGCAGATAGTATGATATCCACACCGACTTCAAGGTAATCGAGGTGCACCTGTCATATAAAGCAAGTCTATTGTAGACAAAAGCCAAAGACACGAATGTAACTAACTATTGAGGCCTTTGTTATTAGTAGTGCATTGTTGTAGTTCAAATGCTATTTAAAAATGTTTGATGACTAATTAGAGAAGCTGTGTTATTCCAAAATGCTATTCCAGTTTATCAATTTATCGTCTTCAAATGTAGCTTTATCGTCTGATGTTGTGATTCTTTTATAGCCTCACAGGGACGGAAGATATGTAGCGAAAATACAAAGAGGGATTAGAAACCAATTTCTGGGTTCTTTTCCGATTCATTTTGAGTTTCGAAAACCGTGAAGCAAATAGATTTTCTAAAAAATAGGAAACAATTACGAACCAAAGAATAGGAAAAAAAAACAACCAAACAGGCTATGAGAGCAAAATAGAGCTATAAAGTGAAAATACAGAGAGAGAACAAGAGCCGTGAGGCAAACAAATTGTGTTCTGAAAAATACAGAAAGCGACTTAAGAAACCAACCAACAGAAAAAAACAAAAGGAAGCCAAACAGGGCCATGCTGAGATAGAAAGTGGAAATACAGAGAGAGAGAGAGAGAGAGAGAGAGAGAGAGAGAGAGATTACCCTTCTGATGAGGTGAGGGGAGCTAACGAGGCATTTGGCTCTCCAGCGGGGATCATTGAGGTCAGCGCCGTGGCATTCGAGTTCAGTGGCGAGGCCGCCGCACCGGAGGAGGAAATCCGACATTAGCGACATCGGCTTCGGCCCTTCAACGGCGGCGGAGGCGGTGTGTCGGTTGCGTTTACCGACGGTTTTCGGGTTTGTGTTTTTGAAACTGAAAAAGTTTTTAGTTGGCTTGCCAACGCTCCTCGAGAGTTTTTATGGAATGAAAGAAAAACTATTCTGACGCCCCTCAAGTTTTCTACAAAAACATAGAGCCCCCAGAAGATTTTTAAATGACTCCGATCTCCCCTATGCTTGGGTTGTATGCTGCAGATTCTCCCAAACCAATCCTAATTCCATTACTGAAAGGGACAAAATTTGATGGGGTCAGCAACAAACCGTAAATTGCTCATTTTGCCCTCATCCCAAGTGTGCATATATTAATACCCTTTATGTCCACGCGAAAAACACGGAAAATGTCCTATATTTTCCTATCCTTCAAAAATAAAAATGACCTTATTGCATTCTCAGTAAAAGCCCACATCATGATCCATCAATTTCGCATAAAAACTTACTTCCCAGCACTCATTACCTGTAGAAATAATAATTTTTAGTTTAAGAAAAATTATTGTTTAGTAAAAAAAATTACTTTTCTACTTTACCTTGAATGGAGGAACAAAGTAAAAAAAATATAGACTGTATTTCAAAAGAACTCATTAAAAAAAAAAAGGAAAGAAGAGAATATTTTTACTTATAAGTTCTTGGTATTTTTCTTCTTTAAATATGAGACATTTTTTTAATTTTTCGACAAAACTATAAAAAAAAAAATCACCGAAAACAAAAAGAATTAAAAAAAAAAACTACTAAAGAAAGTATCTGCCATCACAACGATAAGGGTCTTCCGTCTTCTCATTGCTTTGGTAAAAGGCAAAGGTTAGTTTAGTCATTTACCTTCAAGGCTAAAATAAAGGTATTTAAAATCGCCATGTCTGTTAACGAAGTTCGTTCGACAACACTAATCCCCTATTTGTTTGGAGGATTTGAGAGGTGGGATTGGTGATACAATATGTGGGGCCTATTTTTCCTTTGTTTTAAGGCTGGGAGTTAGAATCCCACGGGATTTCTAATCGATGAAACTCCAGGATATGCAATATGTGGGGAATCGTATTTGGAATCCATGTGTAAGGATTTAACAGACAATTACCATTTTACTCCTTGAGCTATATAAAAGCTCTCTTCTAACAAGTCCTATTTCTGCTTCACGCTTGTTGTTGCGGCAGAACTCAAGAAGATAGCTCAACAGATCCTCCGGAAAAATCCACGATCCTCCATTGTCGGTATATTTCTTCCATCCATGTTTTTCATCTTCATCCAATATTTTTTGCAAATTTCTGTTGATTTATTTGCATTTTAACACTCCATGTTCTTTAATCCATGTGCACTAGGTTGTAGATCTATACTTTCTCAAGTAACATCTCAAGCATAACAGAGAAAGAGAGACAAAATTTGTTGGTCACATGTTATGGGGGCTAAATTTTGATTGATGATAAATAAAGAAATCCTTACAGTTCCAAGCAAAGTGTAAGACAAATTTAGGGGTTTAGGTTAGCTTCCTATGCTTACACCATATGGCCTTTCCCAAGAAGGTCAAGGCCAGACAAAGGTCCATTTTCCCAACCTGAACAAAGGGGTTAAATAATCATTAATCATCTTAATTGACCTTATAGCACATGCACTATAAGGTCTCACAGACAAAGGTCTCACCACTAGCTTCTTGGTAACTTCTTCTATTTGTCCATTGCAAGTTGCAAATTAATCTAAACTAAGTGTGGGGTGTATATGTTTGAAGGATAAGAGGAAGGAAATCGAGGATAGACACTTGCAGCGGTTCTACAATTGTGTTGGTGGCTTCAACCCATCGTCCAGTAATGCCCTAGCTGCAATACCAAAACAGTAAGATCGATTGTCGAAGCTATTTCTGAAAAATAGTTCTCCAACGATCAAGTTAAATGACTGGAGTAGGTAGAGAAAGAGAGTATGTCTGTTCTTTAGCCAAATATTGCTATAGAAAGAGAGTATGTCTGTTTTTTTTCATGAAAGAAAGGTTGATTTTATATAGTACAGCTCGACGTGTGGCTTGAGGTGCTAGCTGTCCGCCACTAGACAGACTGTAACTCGGTGCGTGCTCGTACGCACCGGCTACTATGTCAGTAAGTAGGCGGTTAACTCAATCATACTCCTAGGGCTTGACTGATAGTTTCTCATCATTCCATCTACGTCTCCATCCGGTGTGAGGGCTGTTAGAAGGAACTTCGACGTGCAAGTTACTTTTTATCCCTTGACATTCCTTGGGATTACCGCCAACTGTTGTCCATCGTCCAGACTTAAGCTTGATCACCCTACTGAGCTTGCTAAGCAGCGACAACTCTGGCATAGGGGTAGCCTTAGCTCGGACAGGACCTGTCTTCGATGTCGTCCGCACCGAGCTCCAGCGTAGAAGACCTCCGAGCTTGCTCCATAGCGATAGCTCAGTGAAGGTCTTTGCCCTAATAAGACCAGACTCCGTCATTGTATATTTCGTCCCCTTACACTAACCATTAGACTTTGGAGTGTTTGCTAATTATTCGACTAATATATATGCTTTTATAATATCATTTGAATCTAACATTCACCAAAAGTCTTCAAGTGTGAAGACATCTCTAAAGTGCACAACTAAAAATCTATATTAAAATAATATACGTTTGTATAGTAAAAATATTACGATTAGTTGTGATGTATATTACAGGTATGTTTATATTAAAAATAGTTTGTTATGCATTATTGTGGTAAATATTACGATATTTTATCGTAAGTGAAAGTTTTTTTTTTTACTTTTTTTTTTGTTATGATTGATTATAGTGAATATTATAATCAATTGTGATAATATTATACACAGGCATATCATACGGACAATTTTTGGGAGGTTGTGCTATAGTCTCTCCCTAAATATAACCATGGGAGATAGAGAGCTAAAGCTTTGAATATGCATATTTATAAAATAAAGATGAAATGCAATATCAATTTCAATACTAGGCGGTAAATCTATATAATTTAAAAAATTTAATAGACGATACTACTATAAATTGTGTTTTTTTTTTAAAAAACAAACTAAATTTTAGGTGACAATTGCCATGCTGGGTTCCATCCCTAAATATAATCATACCGATTACATTGTAATAATTTTGAGAAATTTCTTTGAAAATTGCATTTTCTTGAGTAGATTTTGTGATAATAAAAATGATGACACAATGGTATTTCTGAAATTTTCATCTTTCGTTTCTTAAAACCACGAAAAACAAAAGCAAAAAACAGTTGCAATCCGCGAGCATATAACCATCCCAGACTTCCAACTTTATGTTTTGATCCATTTATTTTATAGTTACTGTTGAGCAAATCATTCATAAAAGTAATCAAATTGATCTCATCAGTGTAACCACATAAGCTCTAAATATGTTTAACAGTTTAAGTTAGCTTTTCATAATTTATCATAAAAAAGTTTAAAATGTTTGATTAAATAAACTGTCAAATACCTTTTTATATTGTAAATGTCGAGAATGCATTTTTTTTCACACTCATTTTAACTTTTAAGTAGAAAGAGTATAAGCTCTTTTATCTATATACAAGCGGATTTACCCGTGTCTAAAGTCACTCCCCAACGTAAATCCAATGTTTTCTTTCAACCTCTCTACCCTAAATATATATAATTCTGTTTTTATTTTGTATTTTGTTTGTTTTCTATGGAAAATTCATCTTCTTCATTTTCTCCAAAAAAAAAAAAATCCTCGAGACCAATAATATAAGCCATTAAAAAAAACAAAAAAAAAACAGAGGCGCATAATTTCAAATTCTTAAGAAAATACATCCATTCAAAACCCTAATTGTTATCTATACAATGCAATAACATAGAGAGAGGGTGAGCTCTTTAATCTATATATACTTTAATAATTCTAGGTAAGCACGCACACACACACAAAAAAACTATATATTGGAGTTTAGAAAAATCTCAATATTTTTGTTTTGTGTCAAATAAGTTGAAAAAACTAAATAATAGATTATTCAAAATTGCTATCAAAAACTATAACTCATTTTTTTTAATAAATAATTTAAAGAATTTTGCCTTATAAGGCCCTGTTTGGGGCAATTTTTTTATGAGTTTTTAAATGTTTTGTTTTTTTAGTGTTTATTTACTTCGTCTTCATTAAACCT
>BRYE01000012.1:9652531-9660031 GCA_030159115.1 Actinidia arguta var. hypoleuca | reverse complement strand
ATACAAGAAACATTAAGATCTCTCAAATTCATTTCCTGTTTTAATGTTTATCATCTGTTTTGATCATTTTTTATTTACCATTTAATACGGCACATTAACAAGCAATGATACAATGAGTGTAATAAATGATTCAATTACATCCAACAACTATAAATTATACATCAAATAGTATATTAAAATCATCAAAACATAAGATAAGCATAACATTATTGTTAAGAAAAAGCATCAAGTGAACTAAGAAAGAAGAAAGGGGATAGTTATGGGGTATGCAATTGAAAGGTAACATGCAGTTGACATTTTTGAAATAATTGAGGGATATAGTGGAACAATTGATTGTTTTCTCAAATGGCTTTTGATTACTCATTGGATACGTGAAATTAAAAGTTTCTATGCAAATGCATGGAAGAGAAGGGAATCTCTGCTGTCGAAGACCCATGAACAGCTCTTAGTACTCATAAATATACTTATCAACTATGATAATGATAATGTCATTTCTCAAAATTAAAAAAAAATGTAGCACTATTGATATGCTAATTGCAATTCGGTAATGATCGATATTCTTGGAATTAGCTTAACATGTGTTGTCGGGTATATTTCTTAACAATTTATATTTACTTGTATTTCGCAGGAATTAACTGCACATGACGGAAAATGTTAAATACCTAAGTACTATTGATATGCTAGTTGCAATTTCGGTAATTATCGATATTCGTGGAATTAGCTTAACGTGCGTTGTCAGATATATTTCCTAACCATTTATATTTATTGTATTCCACTTGACTAAGTTGCTGAGTTATAATCCAAGTATTTAATCTTTTGGAATAATCGATAATCTAGTAAAGTATAAGAGATGTTGGGTGAGTTTTAGATAACACTATCTCGTTTTTTAAACCGCTTAATCTTTTGGTACAATCGGTAACCAAATATAGTGATAAAGCAAATTGGGAAGATAGTCCAGGTTAAGAAATTGGCTAATACCTCCTTAAGAAGTACTAAATTGAGTGATTAGTCCACGACATCACCTAATTCCGTGTGACTAACAGAGCACAACAAACGTTGGACTAACAAATTTTATTTTATAACCCAGTATCCTTGCCTGGGATCCAACCTAACTAGCAAATCCTCGAACACAAGGTCAGGGTCTCTTAATAGCTGAGCTACCCCAGAGGTTTACGTTGGAGTGACATGTTCCCAAATTCCTAATCCCATCATCTCAATTGGAAGGGACTTTGGTATTCTAGATTTTTCAGCAAGTCAACTAGTGAACACAGCCAAAGGAAACAAAAGAAATAAGTGGGGCATTCACCAAAAAATGGTAGGACAAGGAAATGACAAGAAGAACCTAATGAAAGCTTTCGATCCTAAATTCTGATAAGTTGACATTCTAAATTATGGGCACCCATGAATATATTCACATTAGGGTTGACCCATGCTGCGGGCTCATCTGCAAAAATCCTATTTCAGCTTCACTACTCAACAATAATACTTTGCTCTTCAACTTTGCAACTTCATGGCACCCAAAAGATTGAGCCACTTCATGATGAATGCTCATGTTTTGGGGTACATCTTTTAAGAATAAGTCATATCCAGTGCACAAGACTCTTACGTACGATAGACTCTAAGTATATGTATTGTATGGTCAAATTTGTCCATTGACATAAGGCAGAGACAACAACAGTATCAAATTCACTACAAACTTTAACTTCAAATTAATGACATGGTTTCAGTAATGATGTCCTCTAAGACTCAAGAACTGACATTTACGTCTCTAATCAAGCTCAGAAAATTAAGATTATGATGCTAATCGGGACAAAGTCATAGGGCTCGAGCTAAAGCATTTTGAGATGTTAGTGTAAGGGGATAAAATACACAATTACAAAATTTCGATCGTACTAGGGCAGGCACCAATGCCATGCTGTCGCTGTATTGCAAGTTCGGTGGGGTCTATGTGCCCGAACCTAGTCGAGGTACTATCAAACAATAGCTATGTCGAGCTAAGGCAACTGTCATTGTTGAGCTATCGCTATGTAGGAAGATTGACAGGATTACCACGTCGAAGCTTGGTCGAAGGGCGACGGCCGACAACAATCCCAAGGCACATCAAGAGACAAGTGGTAACTTGCTTGACAAGCCTTCCTCTGATAGCCCACACGCCTGGATGGAGACGTCAGTGACATGATGGTCGGCTACCAACCAGGCCCCAGAGGCATGGCTGGGTCAGCCGCTAACTCAGTGACACAGTTGCCAGCGTGTCCAAACACGCACTGAGTTGTAGTCTATCTAGTTACATGATAGTTGGTGCATCCAAGCACACGCTGAACTGAGTTATATAAGGCCAACCCTTATTCTCTCAATGGTATGAAAACTTAGCTACTCTAAGCTTCTACTCTTTCTTTACATACACTTTGATTCTCTAGTCTTTTACTTGACCGTCGGAGAGCCGTTTTTTAAAAATAGCTTCGGAGGCCGAACTCACTATTTTTGTGCTACAATGTAGCCACAACAACTAGTTGTCGTTTGCAGCCACCTTCCACTACCACTGGTCCATCGTAGGTGTCCATCATCAATTTTTTTCTTATATCTCACGAACACTACACCCCACAATTGACACTGTCTGTGAAAAAGTGATTGTAGACACCCACAAAGCCAGCCTTGATGGCATCACAAAGAAACAATTGTCTTGGCAGCTGCGAAACCCAAAAGGATCCCCCTCATGTACCTAGGACTCCTGGTGACAGAAGGGCTAAACTATTGGTCGATGATTAAAGGATGGCCAAGGCCACCTTTAGGAAGAGACCAGATCGGTTGCTCCCTGAGGGAGAAAATAGTCGGGACATCACCATCAAGCATCTGCAAACCCAACTTATCGAAATGGCACAAATCTTGGTTGACAACAGACTAATGAAGCTTGTCCAAGTGACAGAAAGAGGACTTCTAAGGGAAGGTCTAAAAGATTGAAAGACCCACCTTGGGGATGTCAGAATAGGAAGCAACGTGAGTCTCGTGCTTATTTGGAGAGCCAAAGTGATAACAAGTTCGGCACGCTGAGTAAGCGGAAGATATCACCAGGCCGAGCTTGTTCTAGCATGGATCTTCATGAAACAATTAATGCCAAATGAAAATAAGAAGGTGATCTACGTGCTAAGCTGCACAATCGGATGATAGTAGCACCAATCAAAATCGTCATTCCAGCTAGGTCAATAGCATATACGGTCAAGTCTATACCAAGGGAAGGAACGAATCACTCTACAGTTATAGCCAGCATTATTGGAAGATGTATAACGAGATCAAGGAGGGTTCCGAAGAGCTAGCAGTGGTCAGTTACAAACTCGGATTGACTCTGGGAGAGAAACTTTGGAAAAACCTGATGCTCAACCCTTCATCCGACCTTCGAGACCTCATGTCTTGGGTCAAGATGTTCGCTCGATTGGAGGATGATGTCTTACAAGTAGAACTAGCTACAGGGGCAACTCCCTGAGGAGAGGCACCGTTCAAGAAATGAAATGAAAGTTCGATTGACTATGAAAGTCGGGTGAGACAATAGATTAACATGGTTTTTAAAGAACCAATCTACAAGTTCCTCACCCGGATTTGAGATAAGCTATACTTCAGGAAACCCACCCCTATGGGAGGTGACCCCAAAAAGCGCAATCAATGGTGGAAGTGTTCTTTCCATGAGGAGAAAGGACTCAAAATTGAGAATTGCCAAGCCCTGTAAGTTTTTCTTGATCAACTCATTCAGGATGGACATCTAAAAGAGTTCGTTGACTAAGAAAAAACTCAAACAAAGGAAGCCAAGGTAAAGCCTAACACCATGTATGACCACAACAATAAAGAAACCGAAGTGGCCGTGGAAGAAGATCTCTCTCTGGGGATTATTCACATGATCGGTGGACCGAACCACCCTAATCTCTCGAATAGAATCTGGGGGGAGATACGTATCATACGCCATATGCATGAGGTACCCTCAGTCTAACCACTCACCAAAAAGTCGATCTAAGCCGAGCAACATCACATTGACTAGACCCGACCTAGAGCGGGTCCAACACCCTTACAGTAATCCTTTGGTCATCTAGTTGTGGATTCATAATTACGACATCAAAAGAATCATGAAAGACACCAGGAGTTCGGTTGAGGTGATGTACTATGACCTATTTAAATATTTAACTTGGCTAAAGAAGATTTGAAACTAGCCCGTGCTCCTCTAGTAGGATTCAATGCTCAGTCTCACTGGTCCTTGGGAGCTATAACCTTCAATGTACAAGCTAGTTTCCAAGAGTTGGTGATAGAGTTTGTGGTGGTAGAAATCCCCTCCCCCTATAATGCAAATGTTGGCCGAGATTGGTTACATAGGATGAAGGGAGTCACTTCTACATTACACTAAGTCAATATATTTGCTACCCCCAAAGGTGAGAAAACCTTTATGGAGATCAAGTGGTAGCCAAACAATGCTACCTTACCACTATCTTCACTGAGGCAGTCATGAAAGAAATACAACTAGTTGAAGAAAAACACGAGGTCTTGGAAGATGTCAGAAGCAATCCCGAATCCAAAGTCATGGAAGACCTGACGTGCTATGAACTGGATGAGCCAAGCTCGGATTGTTTCATTCTCACTGGTGCAAACCTATAAAAGCGAGAGAGAATCGAGTTCATCCTATTTTAATAGCTAACATCGAGGTCTTCGTGTGAACGCCTACGAAATGCCCGGGATTGACCATACCTTTATCAAACATGAGCTGAACGTCCTTCCCGAGGCTCGCTTAGTAAAACAGTGGGGAAGGAGATCCGCAACTGAGAACGTGGCATCATGATAAAGGAAGTAAAAAATTGAAAGAGGCAAGTAACTTGCCAAAAATTGATCAACTGATGGACTCCATTTCGGGTGATGCCCGAATGAGCTTCCTGGATGCATACCGAAGTTACAACCAAATAGCAATGCACGAGCCTGATCAATAAAAAAATTGCCTTCATCACCCCTCGCAGCATATTCTATTACAAGGTCCCTTTGGGTTAAAAAATGTCTGAGCCACGTATCATAGGATGATCACCATGATGTTTAAGTCAATCATGGAAAACACTATGGACGCTTACATCGACAACATGGTGGTTGAAAGCAAGAAAGAGCCAGACTATTTGGGGTACCTAGCGGAGGTATTTACAATACTAAAAAAACAAAAGCTAAGATTGAATACGGCCAAGTGTGCCTTCGAGGTAAACTTGAAAAAATTCCTAGGGCACTTGGTAACTTGGCAAGGGATCAAGGCGAACCCAGAATAAATTATAGCGATCAATGACCTTGTTAACCCGAGAACTGCAAAGGAATTCAAAAATTAACCAGAATGGAGGTAGCCTAAACCGATTCATCAGTAAGTCCTCTGACAAATGCTGTCCATTTTTTGAACTACTTCGCAAAAAAAAAAAAAAATATGGAATGAGGAATGTAAGCTCGGACTCCAACAGTTCAAAGAATACTTAACTAAACCACCACTTCTTTTCACCTCGGATGAGGGAGAACTGCTTTACATCTACCTTGCCATCTCAGAGCACGCCATTAGCTCGGTACTTCTAAGGGAGGTGGTTGGAAAGCAACGCTCGATCTACTTTGTTAGAAAGACGTTTACGGATTGCCAAACAAAATACCTGCCGCTGGAAAAATTGGTGTTGGCTCTAGTTTTAACGTTGCAAAAACTTATGTACAATTTCCAAGTACATCACATCGTTGTATATACTGAGTTTTCGCTCAAAAATATCTTGTTCAAAGCAGACCTGTCTAGGTGACTTTCCAATTGGGTCGTCAAGCTTAGGCAATTAGACGTAAAACTTTTACCAAGGGCAGCAATAAAAAGACAAGTCTTGGCTAATTTTGTGGCTAACTTTTACCAAGTCTTGGCAAATTTGGGAGCTTAACCTCTGGCATTGCTTTGGCCCACACAAGATGATCTGCGAAACTACTAAGCTCAGTCAAGCAGGCGATCCAACCTTTTTGATAAATATCGGAGCGAAGCTCAGCAACCTAATGGTCATAATTGTCACCAGCACAACTAATGCCCCTGTTGAACACTTGCTCATAGACTGGGCCGCAAGCCACCTTTGGGAACTTGACCAAACCTCATAAAGCCTTGTCCCTCTGAGCCAAAGCAGCAACAGCTTCATTTTGGGCCTTGGTGGCGACCGCATAACCAGCATCCCGAGCCTCTATAATAGTGGCCAAATCCAACTTCCAGTTGATCAATGGTGGCAAGGGCAAGCTTTGCTTGCTTCAACTAAGATTTCAGGCCGTAGACTTTCTTCTTTGTCTGTTTTAGCTCAGAAGATTACTACTTCATACAATCCAAGATAGCCATCACTCTCTATAAGCTCTGCAAAAAAAAACCCTACCAACTGTCCAATTGTGGAAGAAAGTAATAAAAAATAACTGAGCTGAGTCTTATACCTAAACTTGCTGCATCACCAACAAGTCTCACGTTTTCTTTAAGCCTTCTACTACAAGGTCGTCAACATCATTCAGAAGCATGACAAACCCGCCAGAGCTAGACTGGTATCGTGATCCTTGGAAGTATTGACCACAGTGACCTACTTGTTGAGCTCAACAATAAAAAATGTGAGTTTCCAAAGTTTAGCTGTTTAGCAAGAGACAAGGAGACCGAACTTGTTTCTCCCTTTTTTTTGCCTCTTTGAAGGATCATTCACTGCTTGCCCGCCCTAACACTTGTCACAAAGCGGACGTTGGGGAACACAATCAGTGCCAGAGTAGGATCCTGGACTAGCAGCAGAGTCTGGACAACCGGGGAGCTCAGCAGCACGGGGGAGGAAACAGACGTTGGAGTTTACTTCTAACCAATTGTCTTGAACTTCGAAACCATCTAAACTTCTCCTGAGCTCGGATTGGAAGCACTATCCCCTATATAAGAGTGTTCAATTTCATCTTCGCTCGTGGACTAAAGCCAATCCAAACCATGGTCGTCAAAATTTGAGCTCAATAACATAACTTGAGCAGCAACCTTTTGCATACTCCTCACAAGATGGGGAACTTTGTCTTTGTCTTTGTCTTTGTCGTCGTCATCACTGGTCGAACCAGAGGTAGAGGAACTTGATGCAGCTCCTTCGAACGAGTCGTGCTCTCTAGCTATTGTAGCACCTTCGTCAAGCTCAGCATTGAGTTCTTTTGAGTTGAGCGAACAACGCGGAGGAGTACGACCCTAAATACAGAGAGATAAAAGTCTCACTTCGCCAAGCTGTGCAATTCGGTGTAAAATCACATGACGGTAGACTGTCTCGTATTACAAAATGTTCGCGGCCATGCAGAAAATTTGGGGGTTGTTATTCAAGTGTTGAATAGCTATTTTGCACTCCTTGGACCTCAGCCGAAAGTCTTTGTTGAACTCTATCACAAATAAACCGAACTACAATTAGAATCGTCACTTTTAGAAACTACACAAGTATATCAGCATAAAGGTAGTACAAAAGCTTACTATTTGGGAGGTGCCCCTATGTCTAG
>BRYE01000012.1:9642531-9645031 GCA_030159115.1 Actinidia arguta var. hypoleuca | reverse complement strand
ACCTGATATGTAGGCCTAATTCTGTAGTCCCGTGTGGTTTTTTTCTGATTCAATTGCCTCTGATTAGGGTTTGAGTCTTCAACCATCTTGATCCTCTGAGCCCGAGCCCTGGCCTGAACCGTGAGCAGCGCCTGCATGCACCGGAGGGTCACGGTGGCTTGTTTTCGGACTAGGTGGCCCCTCACCAGTGCCTGTAACTTCACTAGCCCTTTCAAGGCATTCAGCGCTTTTCTTGCCTGACAAAATAACACCAATGAAACAGTTAAAAAAAATATTTATTTTCAAACAATTTTCGAAAATCCGATAATGTCATTTTCGTGTTTCCTGAAGAAGTTTGGCTTCTCTTGGTCAGGTAATGTGCCATGTCATCATTGTGCCACGTCAACACTGTTTACCACCGAGGGAACACCTTTAGGGCTCGTTTGGCTGGAGGATATGGGAGGAGATAACTTTTAATTTTGTTTGGATACTTTTTAGAATGAGTAAATAAGGAATAAAATATATAGAGAGAAACAAAATATAAAATATCTAGATATTAAAAATATATATTTTGTTTTTATATACATATAAAAATAAAAATATACATTTTGTTTCTCTTTATATATTTTTTTTCTTATTCGCCACTCCCTTATCCATCCGGATAACTTTTAGTTAGGGTGAGGGTCAACCAAAAATTATCCACCTCTATCCGTCTGCCGGGAGAAAAGTTATCCGTGAGGAAAAAGTTATCCGCCTAGCATAAACCATCCAAACGCCGGATAACAAAAATTATCAGGGGAGAAAAGTTATCCCCTCGCTATCCGCTAGCCAAACAAGCCCTTACAGAAAACTCTCGACTCTTTTGAAATTATTTTAGTGTTGTTCATTTTTTCTTCTTTTTTAAAGAAAAATAACAATTACAAGAAATTAAACAAAAAACTATATTTTTTCAATTAATTTTCGAAAATCTCATAACATTTTTTGGGTGTTTCTAGAAAGAGATCGGTTTCTAATTTCTATATTCAGATCTTGGGCCATTGTGCACAAATTTGTGTCACGTCGACACTTTTTACTAATTAAAAGTGCCTATTAGTCAAATACACTTACATACCCAACATTGGATCGGTTGCCAAAAATAAATCCACATATTTTTACGTTGGTTATTTCATGTATCCATAGGTGGGAAAAATCTGCATAGTAAATGCGAAAAGTGTCAAAATTGTTTTCTATGGGTACTTTATTTAAAAAAAAAAATTAAAAAATTGTTGGAATTATTTTGCCAATTTAAAAAAAATATATTAACCTTTAAAAATTGTAAATGATGTATATAAATAGAAATTTAAAATTTGATCCACACGTACCAAGTAAGCCCTAAAAGTAGATTGGATCTTAATAGCAGCAGCTTCTTCAATCGCGATGCCCCTACCGCCGCTGCCTCCGGTCACCGCGGTGAGCCGGATCACGGAAGCAGCAGCCTGTACCACTTCCATGGCCGCGGCAGCCGTAGCAGCTGCCACAGCCATTGTGTGCTTCTTCTGCTCGTTCTTCAGCTCCCCCACCGTCACCGCCCCCAATGGCGCTGCGGCAGAGGCCGCCGACCGCCGGAAGCTCCACCGCCGCTTCTCCCTCGGAGTCGTCGGCGGGATTGGGATGGCATTGGTGGGCACAAGTGGAGTGAGCTGATTGGCTACTGGGTTAATCCTCTCTCTTTCTCTCCCTAGCTTGTCTCTCTCTCTCTGATCTTTTTCTCTGTCTTTCTTTCCTATCAAGAAGTTTCGAATCCACTTGCTTGTCTTCCCCATCTCTTTCATCACCTTCTAAACTCTCATTGGTTCAACACATGAAGAGAGAGGGAGAGAGAGAGAGATGAACAGCTTTGATGTGTAGATGTCAATCTCTCTCTCTCTCTCTCTCTGTATGTATGATCAGTTGCTTTCAACTATAATTTGGTTTTTATGATTGGCACATCACTTAACTGCTTAATGTTTGTGACACAGAGTGATGCAACAATATAAATGGTGCAGAAGATTCCTTTGCCTCTGGTGCAATATTATATATATAGAAAGAGAAAATTCCTAATTCTATAAAGATTTTCTTTCTTTATAAAGAATATATAATGTGGTTTTCAATTTAACATAAAACTGTTGGAAAAAATTACAGCAATTATAGAATTTCAAAAAATAATTTTTATTGATCACAACAATATACAATAATCTGAATTTACAGTAAAAAATGAAGAAACTAAATTAAAAAAGATACAAACAGTTTTAGGCCGAATCCTACAAACACAGTCTGCTTAAGAAAGATTCACCTCTTATCGAGGGTGTTTGTAGGTTGTTGTCGACATCTTCCTCCCAGGATAAAACGGTTAGAACCACTAACACCTCTGAAGCAGCATTGGCGAACTTGAACTTATTTCTGTCTGTCTCTCTCTCTCAAAACCAGGAAATCAAAACTCTTAAAATTGTGTAAACTCTAACTACGTTTTAATTAATTAAAAGACTTGGACTATTTTTTATAG
>BRYE01000012.1:9607531-9610031 GCA_030159115.1 Actinidia arguta var. hypoleuca | reverse complement strand
TGTACCAAAAATTACATACTAGTAATAAAATTTGCAGTAATTTGAGACTTTTTGCATAGAAAGTAACCAAATTTTGCACAACTGTAAAAATATTTGAACACTTGGACCAAACTTTGCATACTTGAATCAATTGTACCAAATTTGCATTTTGTACCAAAGTTTGTACACCTTTTATTTTATATAATTTTATATTCAATATGAATTTTAATTGATCTTGATGAGTATGCTCCAAAAATATAATTTTTATTAAAATAAATATTTACAACAAAAATTGTATTAATTTAAAGTTTGAAACTCAAAAACTATAAACACCACATCAGCATAGCATTCCTTTAAATTCTTTACGTAAATTTCATAAACGCCACATGAGCAATTAGAATCATATAGTTTCAATCTAGTTCGAATATGGAATTACACCAATATTCGTTAACGATTTCTACGGGAAGGAAGGCCATGATAATACATATAGATATTTCCAATGCTCACTTTCCATTCAAATTTTTTAAGGATATTGAGAAGGGACTACATTGAAATTTCATGGTTCTAATTGTTAAAGTTAAAACTATAAGGATTATAGTGAAACTCTGTTCAAACTACAAGGACCAATAATAAAATTTATCCTAAGTTTTTACAAATGCCATGAGGGCAAATCCGTAAACTTGACCAAAAGATAGACTACATTATTAAATTTTACGTGCAAACGGTATTAAGTGTCATTATCCCCAAAAAATATAAATAAATAAGTTGGGTTGGGTTGGCATAGGCCCATTTTAATGTCATTTTTTTTTTCATAAATCTTATTTTTAGAATATTTATATTATTTTAACTTGTAACCTACTTATTGATATCTATCAAATAACATCCATATTAAATATCAAATTATGTAAAAATTAGCAATGGGATATTTCTCAATTCCCCAGTCTTAAATTTAAGAATTTCTTTAGCATGTAAAAAAATTCTATCAAGATTATTGTATCGAGCATTTTTTTCATTATATTGTTAAATTTTAATGTGAAATATAAAATGTAATGAGAAATTTTACATAGTCTACAGAGAGAATGTGATGAGCCTAGATGAAAAAAAAATACTCATAAAGTTTTTGTTGCGCCTTGAATAAAGGTATTCTGTAAATAAACAAGATATAATAATTAATAATTTTTATGACTTTTGAATGGGACCTCGATGTCAATAAATCACATAAGAGAATTGTCCTCTAAGAACCTTTTTTTTAAAAAAAAATTGATGAAAAAAATGAAAACAATGTTATCGTGACCATAACTGTACATCACTGGTTGTTTCCTAATATTTGTGAGGAATGCAACCTCATTGTACCCACCCCTGTTGGTGTGCCAAATGAGATCATGAACAAAATGGGGGTGGGGTGTTACATATAGTGTCATTGTTGTATTGTATTTATCGAATGCATTTTGATTGGTAATGAATTTCTAGATTTTTCACAACAAATAATGAATACATTGTTTTCCCAATATGTACGTGTACCTGTGTGTGTGTTTCAAGAAGCATTGAACTTGCAGGGCCTAATCTACTAACTAGGTAGTGGGCTACAAAAACCTCAGCCCAAGCCCTGCCAAAGGCTGTTTGGGCCGGAATCAGACCCGGGCCCTTTTTTGATGCCTACTTCGAGTTTTGATCATTTGGAAAGCAACTGTTCAAAAAGCTTGTTGGTCATTTTGATTTTTGAACCACAAAGATTTTATGTGTTTTCTTTTTTTTTTTCAATTGAGCCAAAATAACGGGGTAAATCGTGTAGTTTGACCTTCGTAATAAATTAAATTATGTAATTTTAATTTTAACAAATCGAACCCTGAAATTTTTATTTTGGACCAAATTGATAGATAATTTTAAATGTAACCAGATTAAATTAAAATTATAATCGAGATCAAACCCTGGGTTTTTTCCTGTAATTTTCCTTCCCCCCCCCCAACCCAATTTTGGTCTCGACCGAGCTGGTGCTGAGCTCGATTGTTGTACTTTGGTTAATTACAAATTATTCCGTCAAACTATCACTAATTTTACTTAACACACACACACACACACTTTATTGGTTTTGCTTTTTGTTTTTCACTTTATTGGAAAATATAGAACACTTTGCTTGGCTGGTTTCAAAACTAGCATTTAAAAAAACATTCTTAGAAAAATATCTTCAACCATATATATATATATATATGACAACTTATCCCAATAACATACTGATCTGTTCATGGAGTATGAGAATAGAGAGATGAAGTATGGGCTCGTAATACAAGCTTTGAGATCCAAAATTTGCTGATTTGGAGCCCACTTTGAATTTTTTGAAGTACCGTTTAATCAAATTTTATGTTTATTTTTGCTCTATAAGATTTTAAATATATAAAATTTCTATGTAATTTTTAAAAAAAAATTACTGAAGGTATAACATTATTTTTACTTGCAAACAAGCAATTTTTTTTTGTTTTTAGTGTTTTTTATAAAATATTTGAACAATTTTTTTATATTTTAA
>BRYE01000012.1:9595031-9600031 GCA_030159115.1 Actinidia arguta var. hypoleuca | reverse complement strand
CGACTCATTAACTGTATTAGGCGACCTGGAAGGCGAGTTTGGAGATATTGGGCGATGTACTCTGCTCGGAACATTTTATGATTCAGGATTTGTTCGAATTATTCCACATCAGTTAACATTAATATATATTATATATACATATTTGCAAGAATAAAATGTGAAAATCATTCCCTTTTTTTTGTGATAGTGGAATATGGAGGATCACACGAGGCTTCTTAGAGCTAAACAAACGACCACGGTTACTTAATTCACCCCCAAGCATAACGAAACACGTGAGGCTGCAAACCCATCGGTTTTTTTGTACTTATACCCCATATTTTTTTGTACAACATTGCCACAATTCCTTTTTATCCCCTATATCTACATTATTGCCGTTGGCTGCTGAGGGCCTTCCAGTGACTTTTCGATCAGTCACCGACGACTTGGAATAGTAAAATTTGACTATTTGTTTTTACCTTTTTAAATAGCGACCAATATTCAAAATAACGAATAGCAAAATTTAACTAGTTTTTTTTGGTCAAAACTAGATGAATTTTTGCTCGCCTAAATCTATCATTTCACTCATTTGTCCATCAAAGCTACAAGGCATGGAGTGTAAATATACATGTGTGTATGTGTATATAAACAATGTAGAGAGATTGAGCGAGAAATCAAAAATAGCACCAAAGAGAAAATCGGCGAAGTGACAAACGATAAGCAAACGTCCAATTGGACTAGATTTGGATTCAAATTCAAGGAAGAAATCAATATATAACTAGACTATATCTAAAATAATGGACGTTCGGGATAACTAGTCGATGGTGAAGTGAACAAAGTTAGACGATTCAAGGTTGCTAGCGGTGTAGTATATAAAGAAAAGCCGGACAATAGTGAAGCCAACGTACGACAATGTTGTAGATCTCGTATATAAGAGAGATATTTGAAAGTAATGGTTGTGGTAATGTTGTAGTGGCAGCAACGACGACAGTATGGTTGTGGCGCGACGACGGTGTGGTTGTGGCTACATTAGAAAAAGAGTAGAGAGCGAATACATAGAGAGTGACTCAAATATATCTTGACTTGTTTTTTTCTTTTTTAGTGTTTTACAATATAATGTATGAATGAGATAATATTGTACAAAGTTTTTACACATAAACTCTAGTTTAATGAATCATAGTCCAAATATATTTTTATTTAATAGACTTTATAATTTTATAAAACATTTGGTGGATTAATTATTCGTTTCTCCCACCCAATTTTCTAGGGAAAAAAAGAGTTTAAATGATGAATTTTGACTTTTGTACTTGGAGAGATACTATTCATAATACCCCAAGAGGAGGTTGGATAAGACCATCTCCAACCCTCCTCTACTTTTTTCCCATTCCCCCATTTTTTTTTATTTTTTCATTTCTCCCAAATTTGATGACAAAAATGGGGAAAAAAAAATTCATCTCCAACCATTCCCTCATTTCTCCACTCATCCATTTCTTCCCCCCAAATTTGGAAAAAGAAATGGGGGAATGGGAAAAAAATTGGGAGAGCATTTTTTGTGATTAGTGTAGGTCCATGAGATAAAAAAATATTAATTAAGAGATAAATTAAATATTTAATTTGTAACATTGTCTATTTTTCTCTTTATATTAATGTTATAACTATTTATTTATATTATATATATAATTTATTTGATTTTTATTCTTTATTAATTGATTATATATATAATAATAAACAGTATCGGGTCGGTCATAAACGGGTCAGATCTATTAGATTCATATTCAATAGATTTTATTTAATGTATTCAGAAATTTATAATTTGAAGATGACTATTAAGTGGATAATTCTATTAGATTATTAATTTTGAAGATTCATAATTCGTTGTTTAATAGTGCAATATTTTTATATAAATATTGCTTTATGTAATATTTTATTATAAGTTAAATATTTTAAATAAATTATGTTTTATGCTACATTAATTTTTAAAAAATAATTATTTATTATTTCCAACATCAAGAAATGGAGAAATGGAAAAATTGAGAAATGAAAAAAAATGGGAGAATAGGAGAATACCATTGAAGAATAAAATCAATCAAAAATGGGGGAATGAGGGAGATAATTGGAGATCAACCCCATCATTCCTTCAAATTCAAAAAATAAAGAAAAAATTGGGGAATGGAGAAATCATTGGATAACAAAATATTTTTGTCTTATTTTTTTAATTAAAAATAGACGAATAGAAAAAAAAATAAAAAAAAAAATACTATTATAGTTGGAAATGGTCTAAGGAGCCTGTTGAAACTATTTTATTGAGTTTAGACTCTCTGTACTGTTTAAACAATAAAAATAGAGAGTCAGTTAGAGATGCTTAGTTCGTCCACTTGTCATTCAACCTCTTTTTGTCTCCAACTCTCACTCAATAAATCCAAACTCCAAACCTCGTTCTCTCATCATTAATAGACTCTCTCTCTAAATGGACCCACTACATCGCGCTTTCTTCCGGCCACCACCAGAGACCATGAGAGAGCCCATAGAATTCCTCTCTCGCTCTTGGAGCGTTTCTGCTGTGGAAATCTCTAAAGCCCTGGCCTCACCCAAGACATTCAGCGGCGGACCTAAAGCCGTTGCCGGTGGCGGAGCCGAAGCCATACAGCTGGACTCTGCCGCAGAGACGAAGGAGGTGGCTGTCTCCGGGAACCCATTCTTGTTTGCTTCTTCGCAGCTCGTTATGGAACGCATCATGTCACAATCTGTAAGGATTTTGTACACAACAAAGCCAAATTCAATCATCTAAAGCCAAACCCATGTGTGGACAATTTTTTTTTTTTGTTGTTGGGTCAGAGTCAAATTGATTTCTATATGTAAGAATTTGAATATGTCAAAACCCATGTGTGGACAAATTGTGGGTATTTTGTTTGCTGGGTCTGGGTCAAAATTGTTGCTCAATTGTGCACTCTCTCTCTCGCTAGAATGTTCCTGTTCTTTTCTGGCCATCCAGTTTCTATTAGGCAATTTCGTGAAAATTTGATTCGATTGGCTTCTATGTTCGTTAAACCTCAAAATGTTTTTGATAGATTTTGTTCAAGTTTCAACCTCTCATACCTCTCTCTCTCAAATGTGTTCCCATACTTTTCTGTTTCTGTATCCTACTCCAATTTAGCAATTTCATGAAATTCTCATTCGATTAGCTTCTGGGTTCTTACAACCTCATAAATTCATAATCCTTTTGACAAATTTTATCTACGCTTCCGTCTCTCTTGGGAAAATTACTCTTCGTTGTTTCTCTCAGATCCTATTTGCAGTGTGCGCGCTGTGGTTTCGTTTTTCTTTGGAGTTGCTTAATTTCTGGGAAAATCAATGTAGTTCTTGAAACTACCAAAAGCGTCTTCGAACAGATTATTTACTTACGGTAATGCTATTCACCGCCATAACGGAGTTGGATAACGTCACTTCACATCCCTTTCTTTATACATGCTGCAGTAATTTGAGTCATAAAATTGAATGACCAAAATACCCTCAAGTGAATACGTAGCTTATTAGACCCATTCCCCCTACTAGGACAAAAGACTTTCGGCCCCCAACTCTATCTAGAATTTCAAATTCCCTCCTGCAGTTGGTTCACTTTTCGGAATGAGTTTTGTAATATAATTCTTATAGAGATATTTTTTAGACAATTTTAAAAAAAAAATTGTGGTCATATTTTTTAGGATAGAACACATTTTTGAGTAATATTAAAAAAAACATCTTATAATACAAAAAAAACATATCTACTAAAAAATAAATAATGACCCAATTTGGACTAGTTTTTTTTTTTATAGCTTTTTTAATTGTTTTGATTTTTGATTTTTTTTCATCTTTAATGATTTGTTTAGTATTTTTTTATTTTTTTTTAGCTTTTCAGCTAATCCTTCACGAGAGTAATCTCAAAATTATTTTTTTTAACAAAAATAACTAAGATCATTTATATTTTAATTTGAGAGCCAAACAGAGAGGGAAGGAAGCCCCTCAAGAGTTTCCCTTGTCAGAACAGTAATGTCCCCTGTTTGAGTATAACCAATTTAGACTAGTTTTTTTTTTTTAGATTTTTTAATTGATCTTATTTTCTAGTTTTAAGTAAATTTTTTTACTGTTTCATTAAAATTTTATATTTTTCGGTTTCTATTGACCAGGGTTGTCCAAAAATCTGATGGAACCGAAAAATCAGTCCAGTCCAATCTGATCTGATTTGGTCGGTTTGATTTGATTTTTTGAGGAGCTGGTTCGGTTCAATCCAAAATCATGAAAGTTGACCTGGACGATTCGGTTCAACAATTTGTATGACCGGTTCTGAATAGAATAATATTGATATATTTTTTTATATATTTAATACAGTAAGTTCTCACCTTATATCTGGTACAATCCCTTCAATGGATCAAAGTTCAAACTATAAATACAACAGATCTATGTTAATATATATTTTGTTGCTTTTACTTAATTTGATTAATTTTTTTATCTAGTTTGAAAAAAAATCAATAAAAACAAGAATATAATGTTTTAACTCTTAAATTATCTTTTTTTAGTGTACGTTTTCTAAACTTGAATAAAATCATTGCATTTTGAGATTTCTCTCATCAAGAAGTAGTTGAAAAGCTAAAAAAAACAATTGAAAAAACCTAAAAAATCACTGAAAAAACCTAAAAAAAACAGTTAAAAAAATTAAAAGAAAGGATCGGCCAAATTGGGTCATTATTTCTGTTTGTATGATTTTTTTTTGAAAATTATCTAAAAAAATCTAAAATAATTATTTTACAAAATTCATTCGGAAAAGTGAACCCTTCGCAAGAACGAATTTGAAATCCTAAATAGAGTAGTTACAAAGAGTTAGTGAACTGGAAATCTTTTGTCCTAGGGGTAAATGGGTCCAAGTCACGATTAACGTGAGGGTATTTTTGTCATTCAATTTTATAACTCAAATTACTGCAGCATATAATGACCGCTGTAAAGAGAGGATGTGAAGTGATGTTATCAACGCCGTTAGGACGGTGAATAGC
>BRYE01000012.1:9575031-9580031 GCA_030159115.1 Actinidia arguta var. hypoleuca | reverse complement strand
GATTAGGCCGTTGCTAATTATAGAAAAAAAAATAGTTTTTTTCTTTATCAAGAAATGCTTTGAAGTTTTTTTGGTCTTTGATATCGGTCGTGAAGAACTTTGAAATCCATAATTGCAGAGGAATGGGAGAATTTTATCGAGTCGGATCATGATCGATAACAAAGACTAAAAACCTTAAAGACCCCTTTTTAATAAAAAAAAACGCTACGAAAAAATATCAATAATTAACAAAATACCACATAAAATCATACATTATGTATGAAATTTATAAAGATTATATCATTATGGACCAAAGTGACACAAGGGGAATTCTTTAGGGACCATTTGCATAGTTTGCCCAAATTTATTCAGCAATATCCGAGTCACTGGGCTTTAGAATACGAGTGGAGCCCGGTTATTGGGCTAGTCCCTGGATCGGGCAACTGCTTCATTTGTTATTATGCGTTGTAGGCTCAGCCCAATCTATTGTATTAGGCTTATGCGTCCGGGCTCATTGTTATAAAATGCAATAATTGAACAAATAGGAAGTTTTTATATGTATTTGTACCTCATCTTAGTCTTCAAAAATCAAAAGCCATGGTATTTGCCTCCTTCCATAAATGAACAATTCAACCATATGGATAGCCCATTTGCAGCCCAGATTTAAACAGATATCCAATTACATAGGCCCAGTTTGGGAATTTTTTTTTTGATTGCTTAGTTTCCGATTTTTTTTTTTTTTTGTTAAGTGAACCTTTTTTTATTATTTCATCAAAATTTTATATTTTTTCGATTTTTATTGACGAGAAAAATTCAAAAATATAAAAATATTCACCTAATTGAAAAAAAGTTCACTATAGACAAAAAAAACTATTTTGGATGTTTTTTTGGAATAAAAATATTTTTTTCGTTTTTAGTAAAAAAAAAAATTCAAAATAAATTTAACTTTTTTATTTTTTAGACTTTTCTTGTCAAAAAGAATCAGGAAACTGTAAAATTTTAAACAAACAACATAAAAAAATTACTAAAGACAAAAAAAAAAAAAAAATCAAAAATCAAGAAATTAAAAAAAAAAAACATCACAAACTTAGCCTTATTATATATTTCAATTCATGATAGATAAACTTGTTGAGTTTTAATAATAATCATATGGAGTTGGTTTGGTTTGCCTAATTTTAGACTTTTTTTTGAACATTTTTTTCCCTCCATTTCAGTGTCTTTTGATCTTCAATGAACATGTTTCAATTTTCCGTTAGAATCTTTTTAACCTTTCCAGTTCGTTAGATGAATCGTACGGGGACCACGATTCCAAGTATTTAAATATCATTATGTGAAAAATACTTTAGCCTTACCATGCGAAAAATTAATTAGGATTTGATTTTTCTCGTAATTCGTAAGGTTATTTAATCTCAGATTTTATAAATATGATCTAACGCATATATACATTATCATGTACTAAAATTGCATTCATTAGAACTTGTTTATAAAATCACCATTATAACATGCAAAGATAAATGTTATAAAAAATATTTATATACGCATATCTTTAAGTCAGAAACAACCTATTAAGCTTTCACACCATTGTAAGGGTCAAATTATTTTAACTAGAAAAAATGAATAGCGGAAGCAAAACGATTTCATACCTTAAATTGAAATAGATCTGAGGTTGAATCAAGAGCTTTGAAGTAGATCACGATCTTGTGATAAAATAGTATTACGATACAACACTTTTCTAATCCACAATTTAAAAGCCCATTCTGTTATATGTTTAACAGATAGAACTGTAGAGAGTTATATTTTCTCTGAATATACAAGAGGATAATGTAGAGAGAGAAAATCTATATTTTCTTTGAATACTTTATATTTTGTTATGTCTATTTTTCTTATGTAGCTTTATAGATGAAGATTCTTAAAATATATAATATTTGAGAGATGATATCTTAATAATCAATTCTCTCTCATCCCCTATTTAATTCAGACACATGGGTTGTGGTTATGGGTATGGATTATGCACACATGGGTAACCCTACCCGACCCAATTTTCAATTCTAAATAAAATTCACAAGATTGACTACAAAACATTGGTTTTTTAAACTTATTTTTTGAGAATTGTTTGAGCAAGAACCTATTTTTGAGAAAATATTGGAAATATATTTATTTATTTTTGAAAACTATTTGAGATAAATATGATAAAATAATAAATAATGAATTTTTTTTTTCAAAAATAATTCTTGAAAAATATTTACGAAACCAAAACAGCAAGATTTCCTAGAACCTGAGCGTTGAGCATGACCGACTCCTAGGAGTCTGGGTTTGGGGCTCTACGGTAGGTTTTTTGATAGCCTGTTTTAAAGTCCATGTTATGCTAGGCTGAGCCCAAGGGCTGTTCAGTCCTTGCTGGGCCCATCTGGCTTTTGCTAGGAAACCGAGTTTATTAAGAATATCCTTTGGTCAAAAAGTTGGTTGACTCAACATATCTATGGTCTATTGAGTACGTTTTAAATGTCTTATTATGTATTTATTTTTTATTTTGTTAGGAGTTATTTAATTAAGTTAATAAAAACATACACTTATCAGACCGGATTTGAGCAGAGTTTATACTGTATATTAAGAGCGTTTATGTCAAGCCAAGTCCGGCCCAATCTGACATAACGTCTTTTAATACCCAATTCCAACCCTAACTAATTTGTGATGTGCCATAATTTCATTGGATGGCGTAAATAAATGAGTTTATGCTTTAATTCGTAAATAATTTAATCTCAATAAAAAAATATGCCATGATTGGAGTAAAAATTACACTCGTGCCATTCTAACAACCAATCATGAGCCTTCGTTAACCCTTCTCATTGCTCTTTCTACCGAAGACCCATTCAAAATCCGTCGTTCCAACCCCAAATAATTTATTATAATATTTGCAACCAACGTTGCTCAACTACTAAAGTTTTATGAACAATGATATGTTTATTAACTGCTTTAATTATTTTTTATTTTTTATTTGATGTGACATATTAACAAATATTAATATAATAAATCCAATATATAATTAAATTATATATAACAAATATAAATTATGCTATATCCAATAGTAAATCAAAATATAAAGCGAGTCCAACAATTTTTAAAATTTATTATCACATAGCATTGGATATTGAGATCAGGTAAGATCAGCCATATTAAGCATGACTCAAATTTACATGACAATAATCGTAATAGTTATGTGTATTTTCTTGTGTTTAATGAGCTCTATATTTTCTGAATAAAACTATATCTTTTTCTCTTTAACAAGTAGGAGAATTAACGTTTTTTCTGACCCTTCTCACTCCTTTTATTTTTATTATACACACTAAAAGGATAGATGACAAAGATAACGCTCAATCTTGAGCCATTGTTTATCGTTTGAATCTTGCTTAGTTTTAAAATCTCAACTTCTAAGACAGTCATAACAATTGCAAACATTTCACTGCCAGAATGTAACATTCCCAAACATAAGTGGAAAGGTAATTTTTATAACAAGTCATTTCCGACAATCTCATTAACTTCATTAAAATATAAGCATCACTTCAAATGAAACATATCATTTTCTTTTTGTTCAAAGCAGTAATTTGAGTCCTTTAACCAGTAACGCACCCTTCCAACTCCCTACAACCCTAATTTTCAAACCAAGTGGCCTACACAAGGGCCCCACCAATGACGTACTCTGTGAAAGCCAGTGCGACCAACCCCAGCATAGCAAACCTCCCGTTCCACATCTCCGCATCAGAGCTCATGAACCCTTCCGACTTCGATTCCACGCTCACTCCTTTAAACAGAGGGACTAGAGACGCGAGGGACAGCACTAAGCTGGTCCCCACAAACCAAGAGATCCCACCGTCGGATATCTGGGAGAACACATCCTGGCCCTTGAATAGCTCCACGGCTATCGCGGCCACAAAGCCGATCATCGCGAGCCTGCCGTTTATTCGCTCTGGCGCGGGACCACTGAATGCTAACAAGTCGGTAAATTTGGTGCTGACCTGTCCTAGTTTGAAATGTTTTTAGTTAATGCATCCTCGGAAACCAACCAACCAACCAATAACGATATCAAACCTAAAAAAATTTATTTTCTTTTCGTGTTTATAGCATTATTGCTCACCAAATTTATTTACTTATATAAAATGTTAGGTTAGCATAGTTTACTACATAAAGGAGGTTATGAATTATTGATAATACTTTCTTAATTTGAATTTATCACTAAAAACCCATTCCAATGGGAGGTGGTCTGCTCAGATGTGCTATTTGTAGAACCTCTGCTGCTCAGAGTCAGAGGTGCTATTTTGTAAAACATTCCTAGTAGAGCATTTCGTTTACAAAACACTGTTGAAGAGGCTAATGTGAAAAATAAAACACTATCTTACAAACTTCCATTAGAGTCGCTCTAAGTACATAATAAAGACCCATATGAAATATACCTTTGGCTTTGGGGGCAGTGACGGGATCGGCCGTGGTGACGGCGTAGGCGTCTCCATTGGCCCTACTTCCTTTTTCTGTCCATCCTGAAAGGTCACATAATAATCAAAGGGTCATTATTAAATCTCTCAAACTTCTCAAAACGAAATCATATAACTCATATCACATATACTGGATCAGAATAGAAATCTATGGCTCGAAGAACACAGAAACCTACCTCCACCGTGCACCGCACTTGTACGGTACCACTCCTCTGCACACGTGGCACGTAGCTGCAACGCATTATCCCGCTTGTCCGCACCGGATTCACGACACGTGTCACCGGACTGACCAAGATAGACTGCATCATGGATGACGTGGCCATTTGGTTTATGCTTCAAAATCAAAAGCTTATGTCAAAGTGGCTATGGCTGTGGCTTATGAAGTATTCTCTATTTCTCTTCCGCAATAAATCAGTGAATGAAGAGGGTGATATAAATATACATACATCTTAGGTAAATTTCATGATGCTCCCTATAATTTGATAAAAGTTTTACTTTGGTTTCTATAGTCTTAATTTAAACAAATCAATAACA
>BRYE01000012.1:9515031-9517531 GCA_030159115.1 Actinidia arguta var. hypoleuca | reverse complement strand
TGGCAGAATGGGAAATAGAGTTGGAGGAGAAGAACGGTGACATTGGCAATAGAGGGATTGCGGTAGTAGTATTGGAGGGTGGTGGATATGATAGTATTGTGGTGATTGCGACGGTAGGAAAGTTATATTTGTGCACGTTAATGACTATGCTCACACATTTATAAATTGAGTCAGAATTAAGTAATTATCTTGTTATTCAAAATTCTTTAGATTTTTAGCTTACATTTTAAGAGGCGCACTTAAAATGTTAAGTGGTACACAATATTATTATCAAGTCAACTTAAGTCATTTTACTTACTATATTCATTTTTAAGTGCTGATTTGATAAAAAAAAATTAATAATCTTATAAACACAAACCAAACTATGCTTGAAAATGGAAGATCTTTGGTGGGATTTTCGGGAAGTGCCGAGTGCCAGGGTGCTAAAGTGGAGTGAACCAAAAAAATTCTTTCGATTTAACCAAATATATGTGTAGTGATTTTTGACACTTTTTTTCCTTCTAATTACATTCTCTTTTCTGTATTTATTAAGTGTAATTATTTAATATCTTTTATGTAAATAAAACATTTAAGCAATGTTATTTAAAAGATACAAATACAAGGATATTTAACTAATTTTACTTAATAAAAAAAAAGTATAATCACAAGAAAAGAAAAGTATAAAAATTATTATATATATAAAAAAAAACATGACAAAACTCCACCCTGTAGGAGAAGAAGTTCTAGATATGTATAACTCAGGACGTAAGCTGTAAAACGTCATTACGTACGATGAATCATACTCCAATTTTTTCCAATTGAGAATATGGAAAATATTGTTTCAACTGCTCTTGACCAAAAACTTCGGACATATATATGTTTAGATGACTATAATTTTGAGTAGGACTAGAAATTTTATTTTTGAATGTAATTTAATAATGTGGTAATTTTACTCCAAGTGTTTGGATGAAGTCAAAACTAAGAATCTCCCTATCTGAAGCGAAAAGTTCATTTTCACATCAATTGTAAACACACAGTTTAATGAGTAAATAATATTTTGGAAATATAATATTTGAGTTTGTCATTAATTTTTATAAATATTGATCAGAAATATGAGATTACTTAAAGATAGTGAAGGAACCAAGTTCCTTTTTAGTTAGTCTGGGAATCTTGTTACGTTTGGATTAAAAAATCGAGCATCACATTCGTATTCTTATTTCATTTATACGATAGAATCATAAGACCTAAATTTATATTCACTTTATCATTTTCCGTTAAAATTATAGGCATCCAAACTTAGCCTTCAAGAAGCCTCATTAGCATAGATTCTAAAGGGAAAAAACAGGAGGTATACTGACTAGTTGCATTGTAATGGTGAAGGAAATGAAGCGCCATAGAATCCAATGGGCGCTTTTAGTTTATCATATACCTTTGGACTAAATATTTTTAAAATAAAACCCTCATCAAAATTGATTTAATTGAAACGTAAGCAGTAAGAAAGCGGTAAAATACTACTGTGTCATCATTTGGATAACAATTTCTAACTAGAAAGTCCGAAAAGAATAGCATTTTCCCTGTATCAACTAGGTAATGTCATGTCAACAAGGGCCTGGTGATAGGACTAAGGGGGGTATTCTTAGGCTTCATTTCGTAATGTTTAAAAGTTCAATTTTTTTTAAGATTGCCATCAAAAAATTTAAATTTTTTTGATTTTTTGATTTATTTTATTTATTATAAATAAAAATAAAAAAATAAAAAAAAATTGATGTCAAACGGAAGCTCAGTCTTGGAAAGTCTCTTGGGTGATGAATGACAAAAGATGAGTTAAAAAAGATGTAAATTGATCTTCACCCACCCACCCACCCACACCGACAACCCCACCCCCGGCCCCACCTCTTGTCCATCATAAAATGACTTTTATGTCCCCACTGCTCATTCACTCTCTTTTTTTTTTTCAGTTTTGTATAGTTTTATTTTAGTTTTTTTTTTCATTAGGTTTTTTTCTTTCTTATCAAATTTATGTATTTTTTTTTCAGTTTTTTTTAATTTTATTTAATTTTGTTTCTTTTATTTTATTAATTTTTTTTTAATCAATTTTTTTTATTTTTTTCCTATCAATTATATTTTTTTTGCTTTGCTATTAGTGTGCTTGCTTATTAATGGTCTTTGGCCAACTTTACCCCCCATCTCTCTCTCTCACCTATTGTGTAAAAATAATTACTAAAAAACACCACCTCTCGGTTATTTATTAAAAAAAATTAATCAAAAATATTTAATTTATTTTTACTTTCACCTTTAGAATTTTTATATAAAAAAAAATTATGATAAATTTTTATAATTTTTTTATTCTTACCTCCAGTTTTTTATAAAAGAAAAAAATATGGATTAAAATTTATAATATTTTTTTTTAAATTTCTCTCAATTTATAAAATTTAATGCAATATTAATTAATATAATTTTTTTGAAAACACTAAAGAGAAAAATTTAAATTTGTTATTTGAGACTATCTTTGAAAATTAAT
>BRYE01000012.1:9487531-9500031 GCA_030159115.1 Actinidia arguta var. hypoleuca | reverse complement strand
ATCAAACGATAAAAAAATCACTAAATATAAAAAAAAAAAAAAAAAAAAAAATAGCCCAAACTGGGCCTAATATCCAGTCTTTTAATCTAAATGCATAGATCTAACCACCACTTACATTAGATGAACAAGTAAGGGTCCAAGTAGTTTTAAACATTTTGGAATTGGAATTGGAATTGGAATTGGAATTGTGTGATTAAGCGATTTATTCAAAGTCAACTTTGGTCTCATGGACAGGCCGATGGCATCACTTCCGATTAAAGGAGTAAAGGCTCGAAATAGGGTTAGAGGTTTCAAGATGGTGTACTTTGTACTCATTTGTGAATTGTTATGTGTCTACTTAATTATGCTTATGAATTGCTAGTCCAAAGAGCCAAGTAAAGAAAATAAAACTGATTAAGAATGTTGTGATATTCCATCCTGCATCAGTAAAATAAAAATAATAGTTTAGTACTGAATTGACTACTACTAATAGCACAAATTTGAGCATTTAAAGCCATGTGATTTGAACTTTTATTCAAAATTATTAGGCCAAAGCTCCAAAGAGAGAGACAGAGGCCATGGGATGGTATATAATTTGCTCGCTTATGAGTTACTCTATGACCATTTATGGACTACTAATCCAATTGTCAGCTAAGGAGACAACCTAGACTCGCATATTTGAGTAGAGAATATTGTGATACTCCATCCCGGAATCGTATAACAAATAATAGTCATATATGTACATATATAATAGCCCTGATATATTTATGTATATATATTAAATCAAGTAGTGAACTACTAATAACTTAAGTTTAAACATTTCTTATCATTTTACTATTTATTCAGTAGCTACTGGTAATTCAAGTTATTGGTAAGTAATTTGCTTTCCTGTTCCACAAAACCCAAAACTAATCAGAATAGAGTTCAAGAGATATGATGAGAAATGATAAAAATAAATTAAATTAAATTAAATTAAATTTTTTCTCTCAAAAATAGTACTGGAAATAAAGTTTCTTACCAAGCCTCTTGTTTTTCTAAAAGAATTGATAAAATTTAATGAGAAATAGTGAAAAATAAAAATCCAAAAAAAAACAACAACTCCAAACATGATATGAGATTTATTCCCTTTCTTGTCCACCTAAATAACAGAACAAAATTTCACCACCACCACCACCACCACTCCACCATCATCCAATGGGTATAAGTACAACCGCAATAGACAATATCACCTTCTAATAAGAAATTGCATTTCGACAAATCCATAGGCACATGATTGGGTTAACACGAATCATACCCTCGACCTCAACCTCAACCTCAACCTCAACCTCAATATTTGTCACACGAACAATTAACGCATTGTTTGGATTAAAAATTTAATAAAAAAAATATTACAATTATTTCCGGTAACTTTTCTCCTTCATTTTTTATATTCATATTCTTAATTCAAACGTGGCTTTAAAAAATAAATTGCCAAAATAAGCTCGAGATAGGTGGCGGAATATCTAGCTGCGTGGGATGCGGCGGCCCCACCTCTGGGGGCTTCGGCGGTATGATCTCTGGCACATGCGGTGGAATTACTTCGGGTGGTGTCTGGTCAGGACTCGGTGGCGACGATGGTGGAGGAACCTCCGGGACCGTTGGGCCCGGAAACTCCAGGTTGGGGCCAGGAGTTATCGGCAGCAGATCCGTGGGCGTCTCCTGCGGCACAAAAGGCTTGGTGGTGTTCGGTGGCGGAGAGAACTCTGTCAGGGTTGTGGAGTGATGGGCTGCGGCCGAAAGAGGGAGGTGTTCTGAGGTTTTATGAACTTGGGGTGTGTTTGGTTGTGAGATTTTGGAGTGTAGCCGTGGGAAGGCCATTTTTGTGGTTGATTTCGAGGTTTGAAACTGAATTGGGATTGTCATGAGGTTTGGTGAGATTGTTGCAGAGAATATGGACGTTACGGCACTCATCTTGCTAAGCCATGAAATAAATTCATGTAATTGAGTGATGATATATATATAGATATAGATATAGATATTATGGTCACTAAAGGCATGTAAATCGTTGACCGATGATTCCATAGTTAATCTGCAAAGAATATGAAGTTCATTTAGAAAAGATAAATAATTACATATATACTTTGTAAACCTACAACCTCTTAGTATGATGAGAACAAAATAAACTCAGACGAAAATCTGGTATGCTAACAAATTAAAAATCAACAATGGCCAACCCATCTATTGTATTTGCTATTGCATCTACTTCAAATGATATTTCATCTAATATTAAAAATATGAATTTAATTGAATATAAAGATATTCATGAACAACTTAATAAGTGGACTATACCTACTGTATCACCCTCAACTATATATAAGAAGGGTGTGTTTAGCTTTATAAGCTATTTGGTTGTTAAAATAGTGGAACAAACTTTAAATATAAATCAAGATAACGAGACTATAAGTATTTTAAATCCTCATGATATTATTAGATATTGAGGAAAATATAAATATATGCATATTGATTTAGTGCAAGTAGCTTTTAAAACCTCTTACCTTATTAGGTAATAATACCAATATTCAGGTTATATTAAATGATTCTAGATGTTTGGACTGGCAACAACCCATAATGGGAGTTGTTGAAACTAGTTTATGTCTAGGTCCAGTTTATTTTAATGAATATCCAAATTTGATATTGTCCTTAACAGATAGACATATAGGACAGGTATGTAATTTAAAAATCTTAACAACTGGATATAATGTTCTTCCAGGATCAGAAGTGATAGCTATTTTATACCGTATCTATTATAAGATTATGAATACCTTAACACCTAATATTAAACATGTTAGTAATCCTTTAGGTTTTACAACTCTGATCGAGTCAAATATGTTTGACAAAAAAAATACAGTAGGCCAAAAATTAATATCTTGAAATGAAATTAATTTTCCTGAAAGATGGAAAGCTGCAAGAGCTATTCCACCAAAACCTATTATTAATAGGATCATTGAACAAATAGTTGAAATGAAAAATGGAGATATTTATCTCAATTTTAGAAAAAATAAACAATTACCTTATAATGTATCTATTCCATCAACTAGTGTTAAACCATCTGTAGCTAGATCTTCAATATCAGTGGCCTCTAGTGAACCAAGGGAAGAATTGGAGGAAAAAACTTCCTAAAAACATAAATATTGAAGGAGTTAGAATATCTTCTAACCAAATTCCACATAGAGTTTATCAGTAAGAGCAGGATATGAATAGGAGAACTTCTCCTACTGCTAGAAAAAATTTTAGTTTATAATAATAAATGAGTTTTACCATAAGGCTGGTAGATTCCATCATTTATTAAGAGATTATATGAGAGAAAAACTTAAGAAACCTCAATATTTGGAGTTTGTAAGTTGGTATAGAAAGACCTATAATAAGGAAGCAATTGAATATTTCAAAAATGAATATTATTCTAATTTACAGAAAATAGAAAAGTTATTATCTTTTCCTGAATGGTTAATAACTAATTTTCGTAATATTCAGGAAGACCAAGTTATTATGGTTCTAGAAGATTCTAATTAAAGTTGGAAAACTACTGATGGTAGATCTATTCAGTCAGTTCATCTACCTATAGCCTCCTTAACATTAGAATATGATTATAATAGTCAAGGAGAACCTTATACTTTTGAAGCTACTGCCTATATTCTTCCAATAGGAGGAGATAAAGACAATACTAAAATTATAAAACAAAATAATTCAATAAATTTAAATTTACAGACAATAAGTCAACAATTGTCTATAGTTGAAAATAAAGTTCAACAATTTAAAACAGAAGATAAGAAAAAAGAAGAAATTAAGTCTTCTAAAATTATTATTGAACTTGTTAATATTAGGCCATCTATTCAAGTTCCTAAATTTACTTTTAGGGATAATATTAAATATAATGAATTCGTAAAAGAATTAAAAAATAAAATGAAAGGTTTAGGTAATAATAAGCTTAAAAATAATACAATAAAAGATAAATCTTCTGAATATCTTTCAGAAAATACAAACATTGAATATATTGAAAATATGTTTCAAAATCTTGATGTTAATAAAATTGAATATAGTCAAAAATATTTTGCATGATATGCTGGATAATCTAGGCCTTATTATCCTATACACACTTCTCAATATATTATATTTGAAGAAATTGTTCAACATTTCCAAACAAGTTTTTCAGTCAGTCAAGTTTATTACTGAAATATTGATGAAATGAATTAGTATCAAATTTTAGGTTAATGCATAAAATAATAATGTATTCCACTGCATATCAAACTAATGAAAATTATAAAAAGGATATAGTCTTAATGATTATATGTCGATTCATGGGAGCCTTAAATGGCTGGTGGGATAATTATCTCACTCCTGCACAGCGATCAGAAATACTAATTGTTGGGAAACATGAGATAAATGAAGCAGGAGTAATAGTTGAAGAAACTGATATTATCTAAACCCTGATTCAAGCCATTGTATATCATTTTATTGGATCAGTGAATAATAATACTGAAAGCCATAGATATCTTCTTCAAAATTTAAAATGTGTCTCTTTATCACATTTTAGATGGTATAAAAATATATTTTTAGCTAAAGTAATAGGTAGAGCTGATGCTAACTCTGCTTATTGGAAGGCTAAATTCATAAATGACTTACTAAGCATATTTGTTGAAAAAGTAAGGCATCAATTACAAGAAGATTCTGCAAATTTAAAATTTGACTTATATACTTATGGCCAATTAATTGTTGCAGTTATTAAAGAAGGTTTAAAAATTTATAACGATATAAAATTATAAAAACATATTAAGAATCAAAAATTGGCTGGACGTAAAGAATGAGGCCAATTTTGTGATCAATTTTCTATGAATATACTTACATATAATTCTAAATCTCATAAAAGAGATAAACAAGAAAATAAATATATTTCTAAAAAATCTAAAACTAAGAAGAAATATAAGAATAAATCTTCTTATCCGTCTAAAGAATATTACAAAAAAAATTCTTCTAAAAAACCTAAAAATGAAAAAGGGTGCGAGAAAGAAGAAAATAATATGTTATAAATGTTGTCGTCCAAGACATTATTCTTCAATGTGTAAAATGAAGGATAAGATAAAAATCTGAAAATAGAGGAAGACTTAAAGTCTAAATTATTAAAACTGCTAATTAATAGTAGTTATTCTGAATCTGATTCAGAATCAGAACTAGAAATATCTTCTATAGATGAATTAAATGAGTTAGATTATTCTAGTTCTTCTAATGATGAGAAGGAAGAGATAGACAATAATTGTGTCTGTTATACTTCTAATAATCCATTAAAAACATTTGCTAAGATTAATAATTTTATTATAAATATTTTAACTAATGATCGAAAAGATGTTTTAAGGAATTTTATGTTGCTCAAGATAATAAGATAATAGATCTTCAGTATCAAGTAGCCATTATGTCCCAGATTATGAAAGGTAATGAGCTTATTATTGAAGACTCATTAAGAGATAAAAAGAAAAGAAAAAGAAAGAGAAGAATCTCTTTTTGAGGATGATCCTAACTTATTAATAATTAATAAGATATCATATCAAAAATGGTATATTAGAATTAATTTGGTAATCAAATCTGAATTTATTATTGAAAATACTATTGCATTAGTTGACAGTAGTGCAGATATGAATTGCATTCAAGAAGGATTAGTTCTTACTCAATATTTTGAGAAAACTACCTAGACTTTGTCTAATGCTAGTGGTAAAAATATAAAAATAAATTATAAATTGAATAATGTTCAAATTTATAAAAGATTGTATATACATACTAATCACTTTCTTATTAGTAAAAGACTTATCATCTCATGAGTTAATTTTGGGTACAACCATTTTTATCTATGATTATGCCTTTTAATACTGATTCTACTAGCATATATGCTAATATTCAGAATCAGTCAATCATATTTAAGTTTATTATACAACCTGATCATAAGCTTATAAATATGCTAAAAGATCAAATAATTTAAAAAATAATAATTAAATTTCTTACAAAAATTTTTTTTTAACATGTCTATAGAAGAATAATTACAGAATATTTTTATAAAAAATAAAATTAATATTTTATTACATCAATTTCATAATGAAGTATGCAGTGATATCCCTAATACTTTTTGGGATATAAAGAAGTATATTATTTCTCTTCCATATGAATTTGATTTCGATGACAGGTTGATCCCCACCAAGGTCAGACCTACACAAATGAAAAAAGATTATTTATATATTTGACAAAAAAAAATCCAAACATTATTGGATAAATATCTTATAAGAAAGAGTACTTCTCCTTGGAGTTGTACAACTTTTATGTTAATAAAAATGCAGAGCAGCAAAGAGGAGCTCCTAAGCTTGTTATAAATTATAAGTCATTAAATTCTGTTTTAAAATGGATTCGATATCCGATTCTTAATAAAAAAAGATCTTTAAGACAGATTAAATTCTGCTTCAATATTTTTTTAAATTTGATTTAAAATTTGGATGTGACAGATTCAAATTAATGAAGCAGATAGATATAAAACTGCTTTTGTTGTACCATTTGGGCATTATGAATGAAACGTTATACCTTTTGATTAAAAAAATGTCCCATCTGAATTTCAGAATATTATGATTTCTGATTTTTCAATTGTTTATGTTGATGATGTGTTGATATTTTTAAATAATATTGATTAACACTTCAAATATTTAAAAAATTTAAAAGATATTATTTAAAAAAATGGTTTGGTACTATCAGCCCCAAAAACGAAATTATTTTAAACAATTGTAAGATTTTTGGAACATAATATCAATTAAGGAAAAATTGTTTCTATTGATAAAAGTATTAAATCTGCTTCTAAAATTTCTGATGAAATAAATGATAAAACCCAACTTCAAAAATTTTGGGGAAGTTTAAATTATATTTCACATTATTATCCTAATCTTGCACAGGAAACAACAATCTTATATTCAATATTAAAAAAAGAACCATCTCCATAGACAGAAAAACATAGTAAGGATATTCAAAAGATAAAACTCAAAGTTAAACAGCTTCCTTGCTTATCTCTATCAAAAAACAAATGAAAGAAGGTTGTAGAAACTGATGCTTTTAATATTTGTTATGGAGGTATTTTGAAACAATTAAATCATGAATCTAAAAAGGAAGAGCTTATATGATTTATTTTAGGAATGTGAAAATCTGCACAAATTAATTATTCTACTATTAAAAAATAAATGTTATCTGTTGTAAAATGCATTTCTAAATTTCAAGATGATTTATTAAATCAGATTTTTATATTAAAAGTTGATTGTTCTTTTGTTAAACAAATTTTTAAAAAAGTTATAAAAAATCTTGTCTCTAAACAAATATTTGCAAGATGGTAAGTTGAACTATCTTCTTTTGATTTTAAAATTGACTATATTAAAGGAGAATCTAATTATTTTCCTAATTTTTTTTACCAGGAATTTATGCAAGGATCATAATGATTAGTAATCAAAATATCAAAAATTTAAATAAGATTTTAAAAGAAATTAAAATCCTAGAACATAGATCATTATATTTTCTCCAGACCTCTAGAGAAAGCTAAATATTATCCTTAGAGAAATTGATATTTTAGAACAAAGACAGTTATATCTTCTTTCTTCTAAACATATATCTGATTATTATTTTAGTTATCAAACTGAAGTTATTATCAATAATAATTTGATTGCAGAATTAAAGCTTAAAGCTAGCAAATTATATATAACAACAAGATAATTTATTTCTGATGATCAGTGATACTGATAGAAGTAAAATAAATAAAATATTAAAAAGATTTGAATATCTTCAAAATAAAAATCATCAACTGTTATATACAGATATTGATTATGATGGACAACTATTTTATAAATGGGATAATCTTTTTAGAATTTCTATGAAAATCTACAACCTTAAACAACAGGTTTCTAAAATGTATATTACAAAATCTTAAAATATTTTATTATAAGTGATAAAAATAGAAAGATTATCAATAATTTATTAAAAAGGATTTCCTATTTGAAAAATAAAATTCATTTATTATGTCATAATGACTTAATGAATAATGAAGAAGGAGATTCCCTAATAGATAAGATTTATCTATTAACTTATCAAAAAAACAAACTTCAAATAAAGGTTGAAGATTGTATATTAAACAATCGTAAAGTATATTACTTTAATATTTATTTTGCAAATGGCATTATTCTCATCATATAGAGGAGGCAAGGGTAATTCCCTTAGAGGCAAAGGTTGTGAAATGATATCTTCTTCCCAAATATCTGTTAATAATGAAGGTTTCACTATAGTGACAAAAAAAAAAAGATTGGTTATATTGGATCATCTTCTTCTTCTCAGAAGCAAAAACAAAAAGAAGATATTTCTTCTACAGAAATATTGACCAATATTGTGGCTAAGGATGAAAATTCAGATTATGTTTCTAAGAATTTTTCTATGCATATCTGCTATATTGAGAAGGAAGATGTTCATCTATTAGATGATTCTTGGGCTATCAGATCTAAATCTTTGGCTCCATATCAAACTCCTCCGTCCTATGTAGACAAATCCAGACCTTATTATGAAATTGTTATGAACCAAACAGACAATATGGATTAACTATACCAGAGAAAATCATACAGATACATCTAGTATGATATTTTATAGTAAATGCATCATTAAAAAGATTATTAAGTCAGAAACTTGAGATTTTGATATTACAAGCTTCAAAACCATGAATATCAATAACGTTGTCCATAGATATAACTATTGGGACTATCAAAAAGGATTCTACGATGTTTTCTTATATAAAAATAAGAAAAACAAACACAAATGGTTTATTAAATTATGTAACAGGATAATTCCTACTTGAGGTATTCGTTCATGATTCCATGACTAGTGGCTCATATATGAGTTTGTTCTTGCTATTTTGCATTCGAATATTCTCAAAACTTACAAGAGATGGGAGATATGCCATCCATCTGTCAGAGAAAAGGATAACCTACCATATAACTATAACATGGTTTTATTATTTATTGAGTTTGGTGTCCCATGGATATAGAAATGTGATTTTATTATCAAAAGTAACTATTGGATAGATTTTCATACACTACAGAGAATGTTTTAGGTCAGATGGTGGAATAATTTTTCCCAAAAAATATTGAAGATCTCTATACTTAGATCAATACCAAAGGTGATAGATATTTTTCTTAACACCAGATTAATAATAAAGAAATCTCTTCCTTCTTAGCAAAATCATTTCTTTAATCCTTTTAATTTATTAAAGGATCAGATTAAATCTATCAATTCAAATATAGCAAATTATGATTTGATGAAACAATGTATGATATTTTTTAAAGATCAACTTACTCAATCCTTTAATAGGGAAGATTTATTTATGGGATCTATCAAGTACAGTGAAGAAGGCATATTAGTAGGAGAATGTCAAGCTGAAAAAGACCTTAAATAAGAAGAAGATAAGCATTCTTTAGAAATGGATATTTATGACTTACAAGAGATTCAACTTATTGATTTTTGAACCTCGCTTAGGGAAGAGAAACGACATCGTCCCAAAGATAAACCCTAAAGTGTCGGCAGCAGCCATATATTTGATATTTTATAATTATGAATCACTATTTTCTTGTTTATTTGTCAAAAAGAAAATAGTGCAAAGATTTTCTTTTCAAAATGCAGACATAATTTTGCTTGCCATTTTATGTAAAATGATATCTTTTCTCGCCTATTTAAGTGACTGTCTTCTCTCTTTGTAAGGCCGACTAATTTTCTCTCTCTCTCTCAGTTGTATTTTCTCCCTTCTCTCTCTAATAATATTTCTCTTCGAATAAAATGTTTTCTAAAGACTTCCGCACAATTTGGTATATATATATATATATATATATATATATATATATATATATATATATATATATATATATATATATAATTGACACGTGTATATATTCGTGGATTGGGAAAGACACGTGTATGCTCTGCATGAGGCTGCTATGCAAACTTATAGGTACTTGTCATTGTCAACGTTTGGACTCTACCGTTGGAATCGGTCATCCCGGGGAAACACTTTTCCAAACGCATTAGAGCACCTCCTAAATAGCAAATGATATTTTTTTAATTCAGCTACTGTTTTTTACATGCTCTCCTAGCTAGGGTTCTCCATTTCTTGAAAATATTGTTTTATATATTTTTTTTAATTATTCCTTGCAGAGCATACGCTGCGTTCCACCCAATTCCACCGCATTACACACAGGTACAATTATTCAGCATTTCGGAAGAATTCGAAAATATAAAAAAATTATATATAATTTAAAAAAAATAAATAAATTACTTTTACGTAATTTTTCACAAGTATAAATTTTTTATATACAACATTATTACGATTTTAGAATTTGAAACAAAAAAAATTCTCAAAATTCAATATAAATAACTCCACTTAATTATATAATTTTTACACATGCAACTCACTCTGAACCAGACATTTTAAATTATAAATTTTTTTTTAAAATCAATTTCTAAATCGTAATTTGTTTCATATTTTTGTCTTTTATCTGATCTGATTCCAGTAGCCTCTTATTACAGTAGTGGAGGCTGAGGCTGCCGTCGGAGATTCTTCATTCATTTTGACTACCTTCGCTTGCTTCGGTGTATTTCTTTCCCTGCTAACCCCAAGTTAGAGAGCTTTTTTCTTAATAAGAAGATTTCCTCCAATTCTGTAAAAAAAAAAATATTTTTAAATTTCTCTTTGTTTAAAAAAATCGAAAATATATATAAAAAAACAACTCAAAACTCAAGGAGCTATATAAGAACTCAAAAAATATATACTAAAACTTTATGACGATGTTTATAGAAAGAAAAAACAATCTCCAGAAGTTTACATTTCTTTTGTTTTTCCACAAATCCGGAAATTTTGGAGCCACGAACGAAAGAATCTCTCCTAGCCATTTGGGAAATTAAAGGTAAAAGTAGACCATGTTTGATCTCCCTCTTGATTACTTTTCTTTTTAGTTTTCGCATTCGCAAGCCAATTGAACCATTGGGTGATGAAGCCGTATCTCAATCTAAAAAAATTTAAAAAAAAAATAATGGTAAACACAGTTTGATACAGAGTTATTATGAGCAAGACATAAAATCAAATAGCCCAAAACAAGGCATGAGCGGCCTCGAACATCCTGGAAGCTTCGACGGTGGCTGTTCCCCAGGCTCCGTTGGCTTCGTAGGTAGGACATCCGATGCATGTGGCGGGGACACGTCCGCTGCCCCGGGAGGAATGTCCAGTCCCGGCGGGCTCAGCATGGCCGGGTCTGGAAAATCCGGTACTGGGTCGGGAACACCCGGCAGCAGTGGAGGATCCACGGTGTCTTCTGGACCTAAGTTAGGAAAATTAGTAGTCCGTGGCACTTACGGTGGCGGAGATGGCGAGGACGGTGGTTGCCAAGGCTGCGTTGTTATATGATATAGTATATTTACTAATAATTAATAAGAATATTGTTTATATTAATGTTTTTTTTAAATTTGAAGGAGAATTTTTAAATTTGAAGTAGATTCATGTGAATGAGCTTGTCTCATATTGATAAACCAAGTTTTTAGAGGGAGAGATTGCTTAGAAAAGCTTTTAATGAGAGTGACTCTCTCTTTATTTAAGAGAAGTCTATCCCATATTATTAAAGTAAACTCCTCGTGGAACTGATTCTCTTTATATGAGAGAATATTTGTCCCACATTACTTAGTTAAATTGTAGAGTGGGTAGAATTCTCCTATACATGGAAGTCTTATTATTTACTTCTCAAGTTTTGAGATTCTTCATTTAAAAAAACTCATAGTTTGCTTTTAGTATTTTTCTTATATAAAGAGATTTTAGTTTAAAATTTAAATTAGTAATAATAATTTTAATAAATGACGATTGGTGAAAAAATTTCTCTCTTTCTATTCTTCATTATTTTTTTTTATTTGAAAAATCTGATTATTAAGAATTGCAGCCTTAATTAATTTTAAATTAGTAAGCATTGTATCCTTGAGATAAAATTTTTAAGAGTCCATTTGAATCATAGTGAAGAAATTACTATCTTAAAGATTGCTCCTGAATGTGTTTTGTCTAATTCTTAAATTTTTATATTCTGATTTGTTATTCCTTTTAAAATTTTATCATTTTCCCACAACAGGTGCCGGAGTTTCCCTCCGTCGGAGTTTATGCCTGTAAATCAACCGGGTCGTGGGCTAGAATTTGGCTCGGCAGAGAGAGGAACTTTTGGGCTTAAGCTGATTTTGGTTCGTGAAACTTCATTATAGAAGTATTGTATTAATAGCGATGGAGCTTTTGTTGTGGTGGGTGTACATTTATAAAGGGACTGTTTTCTTCACGAGGAAGGAGGAGAAGGGGATCGTGCGCAGAGAGCCCTGGCAAAGTTCTTTGAACTTTTTTTGCAGCAAAGTGAGAGGACAATTTGTCTAAACACGTGTTTAAGACAAAGAACACATGCCCATACAACGGATGC
>BRYE01000012.1:9480031-9482531 GCA_030159115.1 Actinidia arguta var. hypoleuca | reverse complement strand
ATTTCGACCCTCATTTATTTATGAGAAAAACACGTCAAAATATCAAAATTTTATTGTGATTAACGCAACCCTTGTAACAGGAAGAGCTGGAACAACTTGAAAAAATGGAGTCGGCCTCAGCTGCGTGCAATGAGTAAGTCCAGAAAACACTCGGAGCACTCAGATGATGTCCTAAATTGTACTAGGACCATAATTAATTTTGCTTATTGCATCTTATTATCTCTGACCAGATTGCTGACTTTTGTGGAGACCAAACCAGATCCATTACTTCCGGTGTAATGTCTCTTTTCTCCCTCACTAACTGCATTGCTGAATTTACCCTTGTTTAAATTTGATAGTATCTGAAAATATTTAGATTATTTTGGTTTGGCAGAACAAATGGCCCAACAAATCCTTCGTGGGATCGATGGTTTGAAGGAGCACAAGAGTCAAAGGGTTGCAAATGCTGGATTTTGTGATCGCTATCTGAAGGCAAGAGTCAACTTCCATTAAGATTCAGAGGCAAAGATATTATTGGTATTTCAAAACATCGTAAAATTTTAGAGCAACACCTTGTTCTTGACAAATGCCAAAATGAAATGATGATGCTTTATGCAGAAATTCACAGGTTCATGCACGTTAGATTTGCAAGCAATTTTTTTTTTTTTTACATTCAAAATAAAGTGAGAAACCGTTTTCTGAAACAATTCACTTTCTTAATTTGGAATGTCATCTAATGTTTACATCTTGGCAATTTTGGCATACGAGGATGGATAAACATCTCTCAAGCACTTGTTTGTGTGATGTGAGGCTTTGTGAGAGCACTAGGTTGGTGTCAATTTGGCACATCCCACATGACAAGTTTAACAATTATTAGAGAGATAGAGAGACCTCTGGAAAAGATCCAACATTTTCAATTTGTTTGTGTTTCAAATTAACTAGAAATTTCATATTTTTTCTTAATTTCATTTGATTTCAAGTAGATTTTTAATTAATTTACAGCATATTATAATACAAATAAGTGTTGAGGACGTGTTCTTACGTCACTACCCAATTTTGGACAAATTACCCAATATCTCAAGATTCAAGTTTAGAAAGGTGTGAAACTTGGATACACACCTGCACCCAATTCTCGTATTCGAGTTTGTGTAACACAGTGTGTTGGGCGAAGCGAAGTATTTGTCAAACTACTCCATATTCGTCATGTATGAATGATAGAATTTTGGTGTGGTATAATGATTTTTCCAATAGTTTCCCCCAAATTAAGCCAACAATATTTTTATGTTCTTCCCTCTTTTTCGTAGTATTTAGCCCAACAGTATTTTCCAAAATATGGACAACGTGATGGAATGGCCGAACGACTACTCTTATCATTGGGTGATACAAAAACGTATATAACAACAATGAAGTTTCCAATGTTCTCATTACAAAACATTGGCCGAATGACTGCTCTATCATTGGGTAACAATACAAAAAAGTATATAACAACAATGAAGTTTCCAATGTTCTCATTAGAAAACAAATTTGTTCGTGTTTGTCCTATAGATTTACCCGTTGTTGATTCGAAATTGGAAACTGATATTCGAAAGAAACAGTTTCTTAATTACAATATTAATTTTAGAATATGTATATTTTGTGGCAATTGCATTGAATATTGTCCAACAAATTGTTTATCAATCGCATGGTATTTTATATTCCACTAAATAGATGTTTGTGTTATAGTACAAGTCTAAGTTTTGAAGAAAAGTAAGAGATGAGATTTGGTCTTATTGGATTTAAATAATCTTGTTTGTTTGAACATGCCATGTTTTCTTTTTATATTTTTTAACTCACAAAATATGCTAATTGTGTGTGTTTTGAACATATTTTTCCAAACATTTTATATTTCCAACACAAATCCAAGATCCAAACACAACCTAGATGTCCCACATTTTCTCCCACTGTATTCTTTCTTCCCCTTGGTCTCGATCTATTACACCCTATAGTCACTTCTCTGCACAATCTAAAATATCCGACCTTAGTTTTTTCTTACAATAGGAAACATAAGAGGAGCACAAAGTAGGACGTTAGTTCTATTTGCATTAAGTGATACAAATATTTTAATTGTAACAACAGTGAAGAAACTATTTCTCTTGCTAGTCAGATGCATTGAGCTACATTCCAAACTCTTGATGATCCCCTGTATTGAGACTTGAGAGTTGGTAAGTTGCATGTTTATCTAACAATGACTAATCCTGACATCTCATATGTTCTCCACATGTGCTGCACATAACACAGCTCATTGGGCAATTTTATCTCACATCTTATGCTAAATTGAGATATTAAATTTTGAAGCTTATTTTTCTCTTGTGCTTCAATATTTGACTGTTCAAGCCCATGCAAGCCTACACTGCTGCACATTGGGGTTGTCACATTTTTAATCGCATGTTTCATGCTTTTATTGGTGGTTCTATAATCTCCTGGGAGAAGCAAGAAACGACTTATTATTGGTCGTTCCATTGTTGAAGACGAATATTGTGTT
>BRYE01000012.1:9475031-9477531 GCA_030159115.1 Actinidia arguta var. hypoleuca | reverse complement strand
CTCACGAGTTACCTGCAAAATTATTTAAAATAGTTTCCAATGTTGATTGGCTGATGCTGTATTCTGCTATGCCCAATACGTCTCTGAATGAACAGTTTTCAAACACGTGGACGTGGGTCAGCCAGATGACCAGATAGGAAACAATAGAAGTTAGAGAAATGCAAAAATGTGCTTTACCTGTTTCCCTCCAAATGCCCAAAAACATCGGCAAGCGGGAGGTCTTCTCCATATGGCAACTGCAATAATCACAGGATCAATTAATGTAGTGATTAAAGAATCCACAAAGCAGGGAATGGCATCTAGTATGCTCGTGCATGTGTGGGGTCAATTGTTTTTGGGTGCCATGCAGTCTTTGTCCATGTGATTCTTCGTGATCACAAGGTAGAAACAATGTTCATAATTCACTTATTCTGTGTACGAGTAGAGTTTGCTCTTACACACTAACAAAAAGAAATAGGCGCATCAAAATTGCAAAATAAAATTTGGTAATACAGATAGTATCCCTAGTTATCCTTTGTACAAAGACAAGACATTTAATCTCTGATACTTCCCCTGAAGTTCTTAGATCATCCAAGGATAAAAGTAACAATGATGAAATGTGAAAATAAGAGAGGAAAAGATGTCTCTTAGTAGTACTCTAGTGGTGCAGCAACAACGAAGAAAAAGAAAAAAAAGGGACTACAGATTGAAATGTTGAAATGTGGCACCAGGAAATGAAGAATATAGAATAAATGCATCAAGAGAACTTTTCTTTGGCTAACCACCACTCGGAAAATATTGGCAATGGGATACCACCTACAGGAAACCAATCATACCAAAATATTAATTGATGAAAAATTCCATGGAAAAGAATAGTTAATTTTTTTGATAACTTGGTATCTGACCCAAAGGACAGACTAATCCGGGGGACCAATCCTAACGTTCACTAGAGGGGCAGGTGAAGGCAATAAGGCCAGTGAAGAGCCCCGTAAAGACTGGCCCCAAGAGTTGTTGGCAACAAGAACTGAACCTACTAGACCTTGGGTTGGGTTGGGTTGGGCAAGCCTCTTAGACGTGGCCAAACTCCCACTCGACCAATCCCTTGGGGTTAAAAAAAAAACAAAAAAGGAGAAAAACAGAACTATGTCCATAATATATGAGCAATAACAAATCTACTCTACAAGAAAGACAAATATATGAGAGAACCACTAAAGAAACATGATAAAGACCATGAATATACAATAATTACAACAAGAAAAGAAGAACTAAGAATTCTAATGAATATCAACTTGCTAAACTGCAGGTTGAAGTCTGGAAGCAATTATCATATACTAGGTTTTGGAGATATTATTTAACCAACGCAGGACAAGCTCTTGATATAGACTAATTGTTAAACACCCTATTCCCTCGACACGGGGCACGAGTTGGTGTGTGGCGGCACCTTGCACCCACGCTACCTCTGATGGCAAAGGCATGAGGGAGGTATGCCTTGACAAGGTGGCAAATATTCGAGACAGTAATGTTGCGGAGAAGATGCAAGGCACAAGTGGAACTGTGCCCGAATGTATGGCAGTGTGGGCTGTGAACAAAGATGGACAACAAATTGAGCCAGAGGCAGTTATGTTTGCCAATTGTCGACAATTACATTCTGCAGAGAGCAACAATTGTGGAAATTGTGCCTAATGACACCTGTATTCGCAGGAACACTACATGGACGGACACTTGTCCTAAGGTTAGTATGGGCAGTTGCTGGGTTGCATTCGTGGCAGGTTTGTGTTAGGATAAATTTCCCTAGGCAGTTGGAGGTGTCAACTGCCGGGACATGTGGCCTATCCAAATTGTTGTTGTGTATTTTGTAACTGATTGTTTCGCCTATAAATTGGGCAAGGCCCTGGGCATATTCGAAGGCAGAGAATTGGTGTTTTGTGCTAGAAAATCCCTTGGTAAATTCCTAGTATTGTTGGTGCAATAATAGGTTGGGTTTTTACCCGTAAATATCGTGTTGCCTCTGTTTTCTTAAACTTCAAACGTGTAGGTGTTTGGCTGAGACTTAGTGCCATCACAGGGTCAAAAAATTAACTCCATGACAATTAGTATTAGAGCCATTTGTTGTGCTTATCCTACGAAACTAACTCTTCCTTACAATGGCTGGTGGCTTAGAATTGATTCGGAATCGGGTGACGTGATTGGAAGTCTTATTGGGTGCCAGTCCTGATGGGATTGGTTCTTTGGCGGATCAGTTGGAAAATATGGCAGAAGGCTTTCTATCTCTGAAGGATTTTCATAAACATGTTGTTTAAACTACAACACGTTTTGCAGAAATGTTGGATGACATGACAATGCGTCGGAAGTAATGAAGGAAAACCTCCATAATGTGGAATCAAAAATTTCACTTGTAAAGAAGGCGCTCACTGGCAGTACCCACGACACCGATGTTTCCCACAAAGTTAAAGTTCCTGAACCAAAATCCTTTAGTAGTGCACGGAGTTCCAAAGAGTTGGAGAATTTTTTGTGGGATATG
>BRYE01000012.1:9432531-9435031 GCA_030159115.1 Actinidia arguta var. hypoleuca | reverse complement strand
ATTGGGCTTTGGACCTATTTAGAGTAAGAAAAATATTAAAATAATATTTACTTTTAATTTAAATGGTGGAAGTAGTTCTGACATGTGTCAAAAATTAAATAAAAATAATAATAAAAATCAATAAAAGAAAAAAAATAAAACTATATGAAAATTAAAAAAATAAACACGAATAAAATATTAAAAACATATAATAAAAAAAATATTTATCTGAAAATAAATATAAAACTGATAAAGAAAAAAATAAATTTCATAAAAAAAACTGATAAAAATAATTAAAAACAAATAACTAAAACTAAAAAAAAAATAAAAAAGGGGGAGGGGGCAGCTGGGGAAGAAATAAAGGGAGGGGGGGCAAAAGAGTAAATCGTCGGGGGGACAAGGGGGGGACAAGGGGGGGCGCGGTGTCAGGGGAGGGGTGAAAAGCAATTTTCGATAAAATTTCTTGTAGTTGTGATTTTTTTGGACTTTTGACTGGTCGGTTGGGGTTTAAACGCGGTGGAAATCCATTGGGTCCAAAAATGAGAGCTCCCAAGCAAAGAATATTGACTTTCTTGAATGGCTGGTTTGACCTCATTTTACTATACGTATATCTAATGTGTGTTTCTATGCGTGTATAATGTATTGTCTTTGATAAATAGGATTAAATCACACATGTTAATCTTTGTTACCAAGCAAAGCAGAGAATATTGTTACCGTATGATTTTATCATATTTTATTTGTGGCATACTCAAAATTACAATTGTTGTTAAATTTTTATATAAAGCTTTTAATGTTGTGATTAATAGATCAATCTGATTCTTTTAATGAATAATCTTAAACGTGTGAATGTACTAGACGGTGAACCGGAAGATGAGTGGAACCGATCTTCAAAATTGGTGGTGTGGATTCAACAATTAAGATCATATTTTGAACTAAATAGAAAATCATTCCTTGTTTGTTTAAGTTGAATGAAAAATGAGGACAGCTCGAAGTTAAGGTATTATCGTATTAGCCAATCCCAAGCTAAAATAATCCACAATATGAGAAATAACAATAGCTAATTCCTTTTTTTTTTTTTTCTTTCTTTTTTATCAAAATTCAAAAATTGTTTTGTCGACCAAAATACGATTAGTAAAAAATATGTGAAAATCATGTGTTTTCGAATCACAATCCCAGCCCCTCCAATTAGCAAGTAAAGGTGCCGAAAGACGTTAGATTGTGTTTGGATAAAGGATTTTGTAAGAGATAAGAAAAATCAAATGAAAACATTAGAGGTACAATTATCTCCGAAAAATTAAAAAATCTAACGATTCAGGACTATTGAATTCTCTTAACTCTTTTTTTCTTCTTTTCCTTACCAAATCATTAATACAAACGCATCTGTAAGTTTGTGTGATTGATAAAATTTTATGATATGTCTTATTTGATATATTTTGGGAATTTGATTTATCAATCACAAGCATTCGAAATGTTTTCAAGTATTCGGAAATGTTTTCAATCATATTCATGCAATCTCGTGCTAAAAGAGATTTGTATGATACATCGTTAATGATATTACTGTTCACCAACAACTTTCAAACTTGATTTTGACTATTTAGAGATTGATTCAGCCAATGCACATTAGGAGCAAAGTTGTATTCCTTGAAGTCTTATTTTCAATGCTAAAAAAATCAGCTCAATCGAATATCGGAGTAAAAAGTTATGGCCAAAATACTGAGAATTAACAAATTGTCACAGACCTCGTGGAATCTTCATGGAATGTCGCGGGATGTCGAGTGAAAATGTTGAGGGCTTGAAATTATCACACACTTCGCGGGATCCTTGAGAGAGCGAGATGCACGATGCAACAACGTCAAAAATTATATTTTTAGGGTCTTCTGCACCTATAAAAGGCCCAACACACTTCTCAAAAATCTATTTGGGTCGCCTCTATCATAATAACCTAAAGAAAAGTGTTCTCTACCTTTTCAAACGAGTTCAAAAACAGATCTTAGCATAAATTTTCTTCAACCAAATCGAAGAAATCAAGATCCTTGGTGGAGTTCAAGGCGTGAATCCGTTCTAAGGTGATCTGAATGGTGATCAAGTACGAAGACGGTGAACCGTGGATACGAGTTACAAATCGAAGAAATCAAGATCCTTGGTGGAGTTCAAGGCGTGAAATCCGTTCTAAGGTGATCTGAATGGTGATCAAGTACGAAGACGGTGAACCGTGGATACGAGTTAGATCTACACAATCATTAGATCATGAAGTTGATAGGTTTTGATTGCAAGAGTTTTGTAACCATCTGAACATCGAGTTATAGTGCATGATCTTTATCCGGAGAATAGGACATGTAGTTTTTCTCTCATTCAAGGGGTTCTACGGTAAAACATCTTGTGTGCTTTTTGATTGATTGAATTATTCTCTTTATGTTTTGGATTGTACAATATTGCTCATAATAATAATATTTTGATTAAATATTTTAGTTTTTAGATCCTTAAATAAACCAGAGACAAATGCTAGGTTTTTCATTCACGA
>BRYE01000012.1:9420031-9425031 GCA_030159115.1 Actinidia arguta var. hypoleuca | reverse complement strand
AAAATTTTATACTTTCTTTTCCTTGACGAGAAGAGTTCGAAATGTAATTTTTTTATCGAATTTGGAAAAAAGTTATTAAAGACAAAAAAAAATATTTTTAGGATAAAAGGAACCAAAAAATTATAAAATACAGATCAAACGGTAAAAAAAATTCCTAAAAAAGAAAAAAATCAAAAATCAAAGCAGCTAAAAAAGACTTACCCCGGACGGGCCTACATTTATGTCAAAAGTTGGTTTACTTAGAAAGTAAAAGTGAAAAAACATTGAAATGAAACTTTAAAAAAATTGAGTTTTTGCAACTTTTTTAAATTCACATTTTGACCTATAAGCATAAAACAGAACTTGTGACAATATAATTTTCAAGATAAAAAACTGAGGCACGGCATTGCCCCAATTCTCCCTCCTAGAGGTTGCGGGTGAGGACCGGTTCGAGTTGACGTTTTCAACATGTTTTTTATGTTTTAGAGAGTATATTTCCGGTGAGATAACTTCATAAACAACAAAATCAACATTGGAAATAGTCTCAAGCAATCAAAACCATGAAATTTAATACAAGTCGACTAAATTGATATTTGAATCGTGCAAGAGTTGAAGCTTAAAGGGTTGGTATTAGAATAACAAAAGCTACTATCTCATGGAAGCAATAGAGAATTCCTTTTATTCCAAGTCCCCTAAATCATCCAACAACCAAAGCAAAGATACACATCATGTAACTCATAAATTGTTTTCTTAATTTCTTATAGCTTGGTTGGTTGTCTAAGAATCCAAAGTAGATAGAAATCAATTGACAAGCTATTTACTTAAATTGCTATACTACCAACTGAAGTATAGTATGTGCTTTGCACCATTTTGGTCCCTCAGGATTCAATTTTGTTAATTTCATCTTTAAACTTCTCAAAGAATCAATTTGGTCCAATTTCAAACGGTCATCTAAATTTATATATATAATAATACACCAATGATTCCTAAAATATACATGTTGTTTCACTTTGATCCTCAAAATTATTAGTTTTGTCAACTGCATCCCTAAATATTGTAAGGCAATATTTGGATGATAAAAATATTAAGTAAAAATAAAAATGTGATTTCAATTTTAAGTTTTCTTCATCCAAATAGAGCCTTACAGTGTTTAGAGATGAAATTGATAAAATCGAAAGCTTGATTACCAAAGTGACACATGATAAATACTTTAAAGACCATTGATGTGGAAAATTTAACAACTTTTTATGGCAGTTTAAAATTAGGCCAATTTGATTTAACTTAAAAACTTGAAGGATGAGTTTGACAAAATTAAAAATTGGAGAACCAAAGTGACAAAGAAACATTCTTTTAGGAAGCATCTATATAATATTTTACTCTAAGAGCAAGTAGGAAAAATTAAAACAGTCCAAGTCTATGAGTCAAGAAGAGTGACTGAAACATGAATTCCTAACATCAAAATAAAGCAACTTGATTAGGTTAATCACTATAGCAGTATATCTCAAGATTAGTTAAAATTAAGAAACCATCTTTAGGTAAGTACATTATGGATTATGATAGGTTTTACCTAATAATTTAGGAGAGAATACGTTCAGAATCATCTTGAAAAAAAAATGATATAGAGGTGGGTAAGACTAGATTTGTCATGAAATTTGATATTTTATAATTAGGATAGTTAATAATATCATTTGATCAACCACTTAATTACCACAATAAATAATATCATTTGAGCTTCTTATCGGTTTCGTTGGGTGGTTAAGAAAAGTTTTAGAACGAATCTTGTTAGTCATACAACATACAACCACTTTCTAGGCAACCAAACAGGGATGATTGCTTTCTTTTTCTCGTAATAAGCATATTTTGGTTCCTATTTCCTACATTTTTTGTTAGGGAGGGACTGTATTACACATCTCAAAAAATAATAGATTCGATGATGCGTTCAGATATAACATTACCACAATTGATTGTATAACAAAAATTATAATTTTTCATTACCACAAAGTGTCATAATATTTATCACAATGTTGTACAAACTATTTTTAGCGTATATACATTTTCGTAACATTCACCACAATCGAGTGTAACACTTTTATTGTATATAAAGTGCGTACTATAGATTTTCCCTTCATGTTACGTCATTTTTTGGTTACAAAATAACTTAACAGAAATATAGACTCAAAACCCATTGAAGGCTCAACTTAGTCCGATTGAATTTTTAAGAATTAATTTTTTTAATATTTTTTAAAAACTATTTTTGAGAATAAAAACATTCCTAATTTTTGTACCTTATTCATTTTTTAATAAAAAGATATTTTTGAAAGTTAAAAAATCTCTTTAATTATTTTTAAAACATAGTAGTTGTTGTTTTTATAAAAAAATCCATTTTTGTTTAATTATCAACTAATATACAAATTTTAAAAATTATTCTGTAAAACTTATTCTTAGAACACCAAATAGAAAAGCCTAAACGAATTGTTTGAATAAGTGGTCTTTCTAAGTACGTGCCCAGTCAGTCCTAGTCTTAGGAAAGGCCCAAAACATAGGCCCAAATGTTTTGGGCCAAGTATACTTAAGTGGGCCTTTTCGAGGCCATACATAGACTCTTTTGGGCATTCGACGATTCTTATCGTCGGTCGGCGTGGTCGCTCCGGTGCAACGGGAATTTTTTAGGGTTATTTACACAGAAACCCCTCATGTATTATTCTTTTGCATTTGATAATCCTTTTCTTTCAAACCCTATATACAGATCCCCTTATCTATTTGAAATTAAATAAATCTTACTCAGTTAACGGAATCGAGTAAATGATCATCTTGCCCTCAAAATAACAACAAAAACCCTTAACTCTTGGATCATTTACACAATCTACTCTCTCTCAATTCTCTTTCAATCTCAATGATATGTTTTCATTTGGGGTTCAATCAACCCTAGATTTTTGAATGTTGAAGTTGGAATTGTAGTTAATCAAGACTAGAATGAGATTTTTGCTAAGAATTTAGAGATCCTATATGTGTGTATGTATATATATATACACATACACACACACAGAGAGAGAGAGAGAGAGAGAGAGAGAGACTAAATGAATTTAAGACATTTATGTAAATTTGTATTAAAAAGTTTTTAGTTTATTTATTTTTTTTAGTACTCCTTAACCATTTTATATTGGCTGTGGTTAGAAAAATCCATCTTAAAAGGATTCTCAAAACAATAAAAAATGTTTTTTGGGGAAGATTACACAGATTCTCCTCGAAATTTAAGGTGCTAATGTAATAGTCAAAGCCTTCAGGGGACATTAATATAATTTACTCCCTTTTTTTAATTGTGGAATGTACGAATTACTATTACCAAAAAAAGGCTACTGCATGTAATTACCAAATATCCACAGCAAGGGCCGAGAGAGAGAGATGCAGAAGATGGAGCAGGGTAAGCAGGGCGGAGCGTCGGGTGGCTCAGCCACACCGGCCCCGAAGAGAGGGCGGCCCTTCGGCAGCACAAGCAGCAACAACACCGACGCTTCCGCCGACGCGGTGGCACCTTCGACCCTCCTCGGCTCCTATCTTCAAGTTCAGCTCTCCTTCGCCGGTAAGCCCATCAAAACCCCTAACTTTTGTAATCTACTTAGTTTCACAATATATCACTGGAAATAAATGATTTAAATATGTTTTGTAAATGTGCGTATTGTGCTTTTGAATCACATTCATTGCATCAATAATTTCGTACTGATAAGGAAACACCATAGAACAAAGACGTAATTCGTGTAATAAATTCCATCTAATGTACCCGAAAATTGTTGTAGGTGGCTGTGATCAGCTTAGTGACATCTCAGTCTTTGAGGATGTCTTTCCAGAGGATGAGTAACTTGTCACAAATGCGCATGAGACAGTTGTAAATTTGGCTCCACGTCTGGATCTTCGAATCTTTCGTTCATCAAATCCGTCGTTCATCAAAATAACGTAAGAACTTCAATTTCTTATTATCTTGTGAATTTAGACTCCCTGATATGATTTCATGCTTCTGAACTGCCTATCCCAAAAGAGAAAAAAATAATAAAGGTTTCACACGTAAAATTTCCTCTATTGGCTTTTTTCACCAAACCAGGGAGAAGCGTGCAGTCCAAGCCATCACGGGGATGCTGGGGTCTTCTGTCAGAGCCTGGCATTGTGCAGCCGCAGAATTACTTGGGCGTATGATCATAAATCCTGATAATGAACCTTTCATCCTTCCTTTTGGCCCTCAGGTTATATATAATTTCTTACGCGGTTCCTTGCTAAATAAAAAGACGGTTTTTTTTTTCCTGATGTTCTCGAGCACTGATGCTTTGATGCTTTCGCGAAATTTGCAGATCTATAAGCATTTAGTTGATCTTTTGAGTTTTCCAGCTGTCGATGCACAAGCAGCTGCCGTGGGTGCACTTTATAACCTTGCAGAAGTCAACATGGACTGCTGTTTGAAGCTTGCTTGCTTGCGAGCGATGGTGAGGTTTTCTTACAATGGTTTTAACCTGGAAACTTCTAAAGAATAAAATGTACAAAAATTAAAATGTATCTGAAACAGTTACACCCGGTGCCTGTTTGTTTGCCAGATTAAGGGAAGGGAGGGGAAGGGATAGAGACTAGATAGCATGAGACCCTACGTATTTTTCCTCATCCCATGTCCATTGCTTTGTTCAACACTCCCTTGCTTGGTCTAACTTTCAAAAAAATTTAGTCTTTAGGGAACTTTTTTTATTATTTTTCGATTTCTTTTGATGAGAGAAATCAAAAAATATAATTTTTTTGTTCAAATTTAAAATGAAAAAATTACGAAAAGAGAAAAATTAGCTAATTTATCAAAGTAAAATCGATTTTTTTTGTCTTTAGAGCACTTTTTTTTTTCAAATTAGATGCAAATTTTAACATTTTTGGACTCCTATCTCCAAGAAGATTTGGAAAAATATAAAACTTTGATAAAACAATTAAAAAAGTTCACTAAAGACAGAAAAACTAAAAAACCAAAGCAGCTACAAAATCTTTTTGAAAGTTAG
>BRYE01000012.1:9405031-9407531 GCA_030159115.1 Actinidia arguta var. hypoleuca | reverse complement strand
AAAAAAATTTAGGGACCGTTTTATTAAATGAAAATGGTGAAAAATAAGAAAAAAAGAAAAAAATTATTAATTTTTGTGTGTTTGTTTAGCATAATAATGGTAGAAAGTGTTAGAAAGTTAATTTTAAGAAAGTTTATTTTTCTAGTGAAAATTATCAAATGTTATTTGGCTTCCCATTTTATCCATTATTTTTCACTTTCTCATCTTCTATTTTTCACACGTTTATATGGGTAATTTAGTAATTATATATGAATTCCTACAACAATCTTATAAAATTCTAATCTTAAACAAATGCAAACAAAAAATTAAAATTTTTTTTCACTATTTTTTTTTTCAATTCACTCTCTATTAATTTCAATATTCAGTACATAGATATGAGTTACATAACTCATTTTTGGAACTTAAAGGCATAGTTTGGGCTAAGTGAATTTGTTAAAACTGTTTTGATTTGCGATTTTTTTCGTCTTAAACTTGTTTTTTTGCCGATTAATCAAAATGTGTTGTTTTGCAGGTTTTGTTGATGAGAGGAAATGAAAATGAGTAAAAATAGAATTGTTTGTCTAGGAATTTTATTTTAAATTAGATCAAGATTTTTATATTTTTAAATTCATCTAATTAAAAGAAACCAAAAAATGTATAAAATTTTAATCAATGTTAAAAAAAAATATATCAAAGAAGACGAAAAAACTCACCAATTTATGAAAAAAGCGAGCTAATTTTCATCTTGTAAGAGGAGATGGCCCGTGAAAAGGACTCCTGGAAAAGCCCACTTTTATCCCCTACCAAAGGCCAAGAAACAAAATGATTTATGAAAACGATATGAATGTGAATAGGTATTCAAATAAGTCCTAATTTCTTTCTATTTTTTTTATTTTATAAATTCAAGATCCAAACACAATCTTAAGATTGCGAAATTGCAGAATCGAGGATCCAAGCACAATCCTTACATGGAACTAAGCAAGTTAGATGAACAGAGCTAGTTGAGCTCACCTTGTTAAAAAACTCATTTGAGATAGGGTCATTATCTAAACAAATTAAATTATCCCCTACCAAAGGCCAAGAAACAAAATGATTTATGAAAACAATATGAATGTGAATAGGTATTCAAATAAGTCCTAATTTCTTTCTATTTTTTTTATTTTATAAATTCAAGATCCAAACACAATCTTAAGATTGCGAAATTGCAGAATCGAGGATCCAAGCACAATCCTTACATGGAACTAAGCAAGTTAGATGAACAGAGCTAGTTGAGCTCACCTTGTTAAAAAACTCATTTATGATAGGGTCATTATCTAAACAAATTAAATTAAATAATTTTTGAAGCCCACTAAATTTTCAAAACAAGTTTGAACAAGTTAATACTTGACTTGATAAACTTGTACAATATAAAAAAAATTCAATCTACTCGAGTTTTGCTCATGATCGGCTCGATAAGAGTTCGTTTAAGAAATAAATAAACTAAAGTTGAACATATTTTTTAACTCAGTAAAGTTTTAAACTAGACTTTAAAATAAAGAACACACATTTTTAGCTTAGATATGTGCCCTAACATAGAGCATGCCAATTTTTTAACTAACGCTTAGTTAAAAAGTAGTAATTTTATGAAAGAAAGCCAAAAAAACAGAACAGAAATCAATTCTTGGGACTTGGAGACGGGCGGAGGTAATCAAGAATTGAATTTTTGGGTATTATTTTTAATATCCCTATTTTTAAAGAAGATATAATAATTCAATCCCTATGTAATGGTATTAGTGTTCATTCAAAATTAATTTAGAACCCGTAGATTTTTTCAGTTTTGCATGTAAGTCCTGCCTATAAACTAAATTGAAACTATTATAACAATGGAAAGAAGAAAAAATAATACAACTTTAATAATTTAATTTATAATTTCTATTAATGTTACAAAAGCGAAATTAGTATTTTTAACTTACATGATATTTATCATATTCTAATAAAACATATAGAACTATTTTTTTTCAAAACATATGCTACCTAAATCTGATTCTTCTTCCAAATCGAATCTTATTAAGCCTCTCTCTAAAAAACATATCCTACCTAAGTTTGATTCTTCTTCTAAATCTTATTAAGACTCTCTCTATATCAAGTAAAATTAGAGTAAAATTAGAGTTTTTATTTATTTCAATCTTATGTTTTCTTGTTGGCATGAATAATCTAAAATTTGAATCTTGAATTAACAGTTGAACTAATCGATTTCATGTAGTTATATTTTGGCTTTTTATTTATTTTTTCTCTATAATATTCTAGCAAAAATATTTTTAAGATTGTAATTAATAGGTGCCTCTTCTGAATCAAAATTTTGGTAACACCATGACTTTGAAATTTACTCCCTTTTAAGGTCTCAGGTTCAAAGCCTAGGACTCCTAGGTGGAATTGGTCTCCAGATTAATCAGTACTTAGGCCGGATACCGAGTTATAAAAATACAAAACAAATAAAATGCACAATCTTTACTGCAAACAAAATGCCAATTACAAATTCACA
>BRYE01000012.1:9327531-9335031 GCA_030159115.1 Actinidia arguta var. hypoleuca | reverse complement strand
CGGCATCTGCAAATCAAGAGCGCGACCCCCTCTACTTTTTAGAGGACAGAGACCTAGAAAGGTACAACTTAGATTTTTCACTTAGAAGAGTGATTAACGGTCGTTTGATAGATTATGATTTCTTTGATGCACATAATTTTGTTTTTAGTTCAAAAATGGACGGTTTAGGATGGATGCCCATGACGCTAACTAGGGATGATGTATATCCAGAATTAGTGGCTTATTTCTATGCCAATGCGTCGAGGGGGCTTCACAGTGATGATGTAAAAAGCTATGTCAAGGGTGTTTCAATAACACTAGATCGATCAATAATTCGAAAAATTCTGGGAAAAAGGTCAGGAAATGAAATAGGAAGACAAAGCATAAAAAAAAACATTAGTTGCAAGCCGTCTATGGTGAGAATGTGAGTTTAGCCGCCCAAACCAAAGCAAACACATTACCCTTGGAATTAAGACTAGTGCATCATTTCATTTGCACAATTTTGATCCCCAAGACTGGAAAATTTGAGTATGTTTCTGACAGAGAACTATTCTTTTTTTGGGCTTATGTAACAAACTCAAAAATTTATTTGGCTCTATTTATATTAGATCAGATGTTTAAGGCTACAATCAAGAAGATTAGTTTGCCTTACGGAATGCTACTAACAAAAATTTTTAAGTTTTTTCAAGTAGATTTGGATGATGAAACAATGAGAATCCCAAAAACCGTAAGTGACGAATATAACAAAAAAAACTTGAGGAGAATGGGATATGAACTGATAGAAAATCAATGGACCCTTAAACAATCAAAGAAAATAAAAAAAAAGGGTAGCTCAAAAGGAAAAGAGAAGATGGAAAGTGAAGGGGTTGAGGTAGAAGGTTTTGAAGTCGAAATACATGAATTTATGAGTCAAATGTCTGAGTCAATGAAGTTGTTACACACGAAGATTGACAATATGGCCTTTCGACTAGTGGTTGTTGAAAAAAAAATGAGAAATCTATCAAACGAAGTGAGAAAAGGAAAGGCTCCCATGGAAGAAAGTGAAAGTGAAAGTGAAAGTGAAAGTGAAGAAGAAAACGGAAAAGAAGACAATGAGGAATAGGAAGACAAGGAAGAAGAAGGGGGAGAAAGAGGAGAAAAAGAGAAAGAGCAAAGGGAGAAAGAGAAGGATGAGGAAGACAAGGAAAATGAAAGCGATTATTCCGAACTTAGAGACTCTTCAGAAAATGATTCCGATGCCACTCCTCTCATACCTCGCACTTCAAGTAGAAGATATGGAACACACAATTGGGAACTTAGGTCAAAATTCAAGAACACCGCGGAAATGGCTCTCGAATTGTCACTTTCACTCTCTCCATCACCTTTCACTCCCGTTCATAATGCTTCACCCAAATCCACTTCCTCTTCTCCATAATGTCAATTTATTTTATTTTTGTTTTGAATAATGTGTTTTGAACTATGCTTGAATGGTTTATGATTTGAATGATAATTTGGCTATGATCTTAATTACTATGAGTTGGATGAGTTGTGTAGATTATTTATGAGAATTATGTTTATGATGTTGGGCTCCTATGATACATGGATTCAATATATGGGTCCCTATAATCTTAGTGTATATGCATATTTGATTCGTATGGTATTGACTATTAGCATCATCCAGTTATAATTTGCCCATCATGAATGCTATGATAAGCCATCCTTTTTGATGAATTGACAAAAAGGGGGAGAATATGTTCAATATAGATGATTATGTTCAATATGGATGATTGTATGCATCAACTACAAAAGAAAGGGAGAGCAATACGTGGTATATGCTTGAAATCAGTATATTGCACTGACAAACATCATATGCGCTTAAAAGTTTATCATTCATATTGAGAAAAGTTTTGTCATCATCAAAAAGGAGGAGATTGTTGAATCAAGCCTCGATTTTGATGATAACAAAACAGTTTATTAGTAGTTAACATGTTTACTAAGTGTGCAGCTCTTAAGCATTGCGTCCTATAACTCAATTGATCAAAGGAAGTCTCACAAACACTTTCTGACAGAAAGTGTCGACACCTTACTCTAAAGTGCCGACACTTGTAAACGCAGAAGTTATAATGTTAAAGCTACTGAAAATCTCAAATAAATCATAAATCTAAATAGATAAAAGTGGATAAGGACCATATGCATACAAGGCAAAGATATCGTGAAGGAAGAAAGTCGACTCAACGCTTAAATGACCAAAAAGATGATGGAACACATTCTGGTAAGAAGTGTCGACACCAAATGCCAGTAGCCAACTTCAAAAGTTTTTGAAAGAAGAAGTGTCGACACCAATATCGACACCAAATGTCAGTAGCCAAATCCAAAGTTCTGAGAAAAGAAGTGTCGACACAAATATCAGCACCAAATGTCAGTAGCTGAAATCAAAAATCTGAAGAAGGGAAGTGTCGACACTAACATCAACACCAAATGTCAGTAACTGAAATCAAAAATCTGAAGAATAGAAGTGTCGACACCAACATCAGCACTAAATGTCAGTGGCTAAATTCAAGAATCTGAAAACAGATAGTGTCGACACCAATGTCAGCACCAAAAGTCAGTAGCCAAAGAAAGCTTTTCTGAAGAAGAAGTGTCGACACCTAGATCAGCACCTAGAGACAGTTTTAAGCTAAGAACTGAAGGCTAGAAGTGTTGACACTTGTGAAACAATGTGTCGACACATTGAAAGTGTCGACAGCATGAAAAAGTGTCGACACTCAACGGAAATATTTTCAAACGTAGAGTTGACTGATACAGCATTAAAGACTTCCCAACTATCACCAACGGTATACTATTCATTCAAGCTATTAAATACAAGTCTCTAAGGGCATTTACTACAAAAAGAAATAATTCTAAGCAAATTGATTGATCATCTAACAAGCTTCAAAGTCAAGAATCCTTAGACATCCTCTTTGTCTCCTTGTGCTAGTATTGATTGTGAGATTTCATTCATATCTAATCTATTGAGAGAGTTATTGTTCATCTTGAAACACCCTCATCTATCCATCCTTGTAAGTTTTGAGTGTAACTTGGACAAAAACACTTGGTGAGAATTTTTGAGTGTTTCTCTGGTAGAAAGCCAAACACTTAAGAGTTTGAGTGTTTCCTCTTGTAAGCAAAACACTAGAAAGTTTAAGTGGGGCTTGGACAAAACCACTTGATGTAAAAGTGAGTTGGACACTTGAATAATCAACCCCCACATTGTAGTTGCGGATTACAAATAGTGGAAGAAGATCTTGCGGAGGTCTTAGGAGGACGTAGATCACGGGTTGTGATCGAACATCGGTAAATCTTGGTGTGCTCTCTCCTATTATTGTTCTTGCTTTATTATTGCATTTCTTATATTAAATACATTATAGCATTTACGTACATTGTCAATAGAATTAAGTAATTACATATAAATCACTAATTAAGTTTGAAAAAACCTAATTCACCTCCCCTATTGGGTTGCCTATTGGGCCAACAACAATGTCCACATAGCAATTAGAGCTACAAATTCATAACATAAGTCATGCTATGGCACGTATCCATTGTAATCAATCAAACAACCATAAACTATGTAGTTAATTATACAAATAACGAGGCAATATAAGCAGGAAATAGGGGCAAACAACTCATAGTTGCATATACTTAGAACAACAATAATTCCAATCAAGTTATCCACAACCCAACATGTCCAAAAAAAAAGTTTTAATATAAAGTTACACATGTCCAAAACATCAACAAAATATCCAATGGGGCGAGGGAGGTGATTGTTCGTGAAATGATCAGTGAGGAGAGGGAGGTGGTTGTGTAGTAGGTAGTGGAGAAGTGTGAGGTGGAGAAGCTTGTGGTGATGAGACGTGAATCAGAGTGGATGATTGTGGAGAGGGAGATGGTGATGAAATCAATTCGAGAGCGGTCTCCATGGTATTGGAGAATTTCTTTGCTTTCCTTTGACGTAGGGCATATTTGGGGCCAGTTGTTTGGAGCAGAGAGGGGTTATCAGATTCTATCTCAAACGAGTCTTCTTCGTCGCTTTCATCTTTTTCATGATCAGCCCCATCTCATCCTAGTCTTTCTCCTTTTCTTCATCTTCCTTCTTAATCTTTTTATTCTTCCTTATCCTCTTCATCTTGTTTTTTCTCTTCTTCAACTTCTCTTTCTTCCTCTTCCTCTTCTCTTTCTTCACTTCATCTTCACTTTCTTTTCCTCTTCTCGTCAATACATTTCTCTTTTTAGTTCCCAAACCTTTCTTTTTATGAACAACAGTCATGTTGCCACATTGTCTATCTTCTTATCTATAAGAAGCAACCTCGTTGTGTTGTTGTCAACCTTTTCATTCAATTTTTGTAACAACTTTAACATTTGTGCCATAAAACCACTCGAACTTCCTTCACTTTTCTCAAATGCAGGACCCAAAGATTTTCTTGCACTACCACTCCCTGAGGGTGCTTTTTCTTTCGAGCCATTTTTCCCAATGGTCTTTTTGGACGACTTCAGCGTCCATTTGTTGTTTTTCAACTCATATCCCATTATTTTCAATGTCTTTTCATTATATTCATCGCTAATGGCCTTGGGAACTCACTTTATCTCATTGTTTAAGTCGATATTGAAGTGCTTAAAGACCTTTGTAAAAAACATCCCATAGGGGCAAACTGACCTTGTTCATTGTGGCCCGATACATTTGATCTAATATAAACATTGACAGGTCAATCCTAGATTTTGTCAAATAAGCCCATAAGAAGAACAGTTCCCTATCTGTGATGTGCTTGTATTTGTCGGTCTTAGGGATAAAAATGGTAAAGACAAAGTGATGGACTAACCTCGTTTCAAGAGGTAGATCATTTGCCATTGGTTGTACATATTCATCAGAATTTTATCCATAAAGAACACTCAATTGTAGCTGTTTATTTACTTTTTCTTGATAAATCTCTCCACCAAAGCCTAATCCTAGAATTTTCTGAATTATCAATTTCTCCAATGTCAGTCCTACTCCATTTACATAACTATTAGTAGAGTCATGCCCATATTCTCTTGTAGCAGTTGCATAGAAATGAGCAACTAAATCAGGGTCAACTTCGTCCCATATTACAGTCATGAATTTTCACCCTAGATTATCAAACTTCGCACTAAATTTAAAATTATAAAACTCGAAGAAATTATAATCTATCCATCTGCCATTTAGAATTTTACGAAATGAGAAATCGATGTTATACCTCTTTTGATCCTTGTCTTCGGCAAAATAGAGTGTATTTCATTCTATGGTTGAGGCAGAGCTCGATTATCCCTTTTTCTTCTTTCCTTTTTCCTTGCCCGAATCATCATTGGCCTTTACCCACGGTAGGTGTCGACACCACCAGTGCAAGTGACTGCTTCTTGGGTTTTGTGGACTTTGGTGTCATTTTATGAATTGGAGCAGTTGTGAGATGAGATATTGATTGATTGAAAGTGTATATGATGTTTGATCAAGGGATTTTTGGTGAATCAAGTGACGTGGGGATGGTTCGGCGTTTTGGAGAGAGTTTTAGAGAGAGAGAGAATGACATATATAGAGAAAGCTCTTATGAAATGACAAAATTAGGGTTTGTTTGTATTTATAATCCCGACTAATGTGTCGACACTTTTATTGTGGGTGTCGACACTTTAGGGAGGTTCAAGCAGTTCAACTTAGGTTCATAAGGTTCAACACACATTTCAGAAGGTTCAACATTCTGTTCAAATGTGTCGACACTTGTTCTTTAGGTGTTGACACTTGGTTTTAACACAAACCTTCTGTTCGAATGTGTCGACACTTATCAATGAGGTGTCGACACTTTGTCATTCAAATATTAATATGAACATTCTGTTAGAATATGTCGACACTTATAATCTAGGTGTCAACACTTTTGACTCAATATTTTAGTATAAATATTTTGTGATAATGTGTCGACACTTTGTATTGAGGTGTCGACAACTTGAGTTTCAAAATTTTAAATCACTCATACGTGGGGCGTCGACACCTATGATTGTGACTCAAAAGTTTTGTGTGTTGACACATGAAAGCTGAAGTGTCGACACTTTGTTCACTATAAAATCTTCTATTGCTATGTGTCGACACATGAAATTGAAGTGTCGACACTTGTAGTTTCCGAGTTTATATTTGTCCCTAATATGTTATATATTTATATAAAAAATTGCACAAATTTAATTACAATTAAGCACATACTATTAACACTTATCAACTCATATGATTATTCATTCCTAGTTCCCTTCTAATCATACATAATCTATCTTTACTTGAAGGTTTTGTAAAAATATCCATGAGTTGATTTTTCATGCACACAAAATCAAGTTCAATATCACATTTTAGCATGTGATCTCTTATAAAGTGATACCTAATCTCAATATACTTGGTACGAGAGTGTTGAATAGGATTCTTAGTCAAATTAATCGCATTAGTGTTATAACATTTAATGAAAATGTGGTCAAGTAAAATTTCATAATCTTCTAATTGATGTTTCATCCATAGCACTTGTGCAGGCTGCTACATATTCAACCTCTATTGTGGATAGTGCTATAGAATTTTGCTTCTTGAAATATCAAGATACAATCATGTTGCCTAGGAGTAAGTCACTTGTATTTTTTCTATCAATTCTACTCCCCGCATAGTTGGCATTGGTATAGGCAATAAGATTGAAGGATGTGTCCTTTGGATACCATAAATCGAGGTTTGGTGTGTGTTTAAGATATCAAAAAATCTTTTTTACGGCAATTATGTGTGATTCTTTGGGATTAAATTGGAACCTAGCACACAAGCACACACTAAACATGATATTTGGTTTACTAGCAGTCAAATACAACAAAGATCATATCATGTTTCTATAATGCTTAATATCAATCGAGTTACCTCTTTCATCGCTATCAATTTTATTGATGTACTTATTGGAGTGCTCACGGGCTTTGCATCCTCCACGCCAAACTTCTTTATTAAATCCTTGATTTAATAAAGAAAGTAATTGAGTTCTCCCATCATGCTCATTTTAAATTCTCCTTGCATACACTTAATAAATTCTTTGCAAAGGGATTAATTAGTAGCATCAAAAATAATGTCATCCTCATAAATTTGTGCTAGGAGCATGTCATTATTTTCGATTTTAATAAAAAGTATAGTGTCTATTTTTCTTCTTGAAAATCCTTTTTCAATCAAAAATTTGCTCAATCTTTTATACCAAGCCCCTGGGGCTTGTTTTAAACCGTATAATACTTTTGTTAATTTAAAAACATGATTTATAAATTTTTAATCTTTAAAATCGGGAGGTTGCTCAATATATACTTTCTCAGTAATATAGCCATTAAGGAAAACACTTTTAACATCCATTTGATAGAGTTTAATATGCAAATGCAAGTAACATCCTAATGGCTTCTAATCTAGCTACCGATGTGAATGTTTCATCAAAATCGATGCCTTCTTCTTGACTATAGCCTTGAGCAACAAGTCTAACCTTGTTGTTTACAACAATACCGGATTCATTC
>BRYE01000012.1:9317531-9322531 GCA_030159115.1 Actinidia arguta var. hypoleuca | reverse complement strand
ACGATAAGGAGGCCGAGGAGGAACAGCAGAAGGATCGAATAGCGGAGGTGGTGGATGAGGAATAAAATTGATCCATAGACCTTCCAATTAGGTCTCAATGGCAGCCATCCTCTCAATGTATTGATAAAATTTGCATAGAGATCTCCCAACTTATCAATGTATTGCCCATGCTTCTCTTGGGTTTGAATGATGTCCTTTTGGCATTGCTTTATCCTTTCTATTAATTCATTCAATTGGCCAAAATACTCAAGGAACCATGCCGATGGCCCCTCTTGCGATGAAGTCCCTTCATTCGTAGGATAACCTCCATGTGTAGGATGCTCCTCTTGCATAGGAATATCTCCATGCATTGGATACTCTTCATGCTTTATCTCCTCGCCTTGACATTGGAGTTGGGAATTTTGAGCACTTGGGTCCACATTGGTTTCCTCGGGTGGAGGAACCTCAAGGTTTCCTTTAATTTCCATGGCATGACACTTGTTTCCTCATCTCCTTCATCTTCTTCCTCAATGGAGTCGATGCTTATACCCCTTTTTATTGCTGTTATTGAAAACCCTTTTCTTATGAATTGATTGCGTTGTCCATTGAATTTTACTCAAAAATGTCTAAAAACCTTAATTAGAAAAGCACCATAGGGTAGGGCTCGACTATTATAGTTTTGTATGTCAGCCATTTCTTTGAGTGTAATGTAGTTAAGGTTTAGGAATTCGTCCATTGCAACTTTATAGATTATGAAGGTGTCCATGTTGGTCATTTGATTATAGTGTCCTGCATTTGGAATGATATTGTACGCAATATACCTATGAAATAATAGAAACTCCTTTTTCAAGTGTTTGGTGCGTTGGCAATCTCGGTGATCTCAAATAAGATCATGGGATTTAGAACTATGTTCTTTCCCCTAACTCGTGAGTCTATAGTGAATTCTATATTGTCTAAGTTTTCTACTTCTAGATTGCAGTAGAAAAAACTTACCAAATTAGTATAGACGTCATTTGGTAGGGGTCGAAAGTCATTCCATCCAAGAGCGTCCATCGAAGTCAGTATCTTTAATACGTATTTGATTGGAAAGTTCAATTCGAATTCCCGCCCCGTGATTATCGGCCTATCTTTGAACTAGGGAAGCCACGTTCTTCGAATCTCCGTGGGTTTGAACATTCTTGGCCTATAGATCATCTCTAGTTCAACGAGGTTGGGGTCATCACCCCTCGAATCATTCGACGCATGCTTGGTTCTCACCACAATAGTAAGAAGAAATCTGAGACCTTTTTGATTCTAGGGTTTGCATGGATGTTGGGATGATGAAAAAAGAAGGATAGATATAGGCTATATAGAGAGAGAAGGAAGTTGTAAAGTACTAAAAGAATCTAAAGGGTTAAAAACTTTGGATTGAGAGAGTTTGAAGCGTCAAGGAATTCTGTCTCTTCTTATTCCTCCACTGTTTCTACAACTTCGGTCGACAAATCCCTGAGATTTGGTGACCAAAATTCTAAGAAGTCAGATGATTTGGAAGATGAAGAACCTTGAATATATGAGACTCCTGAGGGATTTGATTAATCGAGGGTTTCTTTTTAGAGAGAGGGGGATAATAGGAATAGAAGATATGATTTTAATGATTTTAAAACTTTATTTAATGTTTATATTTTAAAACTAGCATGACCTTTTAAAGTTTTGCACATGTAGGAACTTCGGTCGCCAACTTTGGTTGCCGAAGTTGGCCATTCGACAACCAAAGTTTTAGCAGTTACTGCTAATTTTGATAGTGGCCAACTTTGGCCTTAATTGAACTTTTTTACACATTTTCCTTCTTCTCACCAGTCATAATTGTCATAAAGTATATGTGGGACATGTTTCTTTTGATCATTTATTTACATAGCAAAATTTGATACCTTAAAGCACATTTTTGTCAAGTAATCAAAATAAATCAAACATGGAATTACAAGCACGTAAGCACTTTAGCTAGTTTTAGTTAGATATAATACATTTTGATGTAGACTACTTCCTTTTTAATTCCAACTAACTCAAGTAAAATGAATTTTACTAAGAATCTAAAATATTTTAACATTGGTTGCGACATACAAAGTTCACGTCTAATGAAACAAAAAAAATTCTCATCAAGAGGTTTTGTAAAAATATCCGCCAATTACTTGTCGGCGTGTACATATCCCATTTTTGAACGTGATCTCTTAGAAAATGATGTCGAATCTCAATGTGTTTTGTTCTTGAATGTTGTATGGGATTCTTAGATAAATTTATAGCACTTGTGTTGTCACAATTAATTAAAATATGATCAAAATATAAATCATAATTATTTAGTTGAAATATTATATCCAATTGTTGCATAGTCATATACATATCTGTGTGATTCAAGAAGTAAATCTTTTGACGTTTAGTAAATTTTTCAAGACATGTTTTTAAATCTAAAACTTTAACATTAAGCTCATCAATTTTAGTTGTTAATTCATTAACATGCTTTTTTGAAATTTTTAATTTCGATGATAAGTGAAGCAACTTATTTTCTTAACATACAATTTTTATTTATCATTTTTAATGACTCCTTATATAAATCATTATAGTCATCTTGTAAATCATTGAAAGAGTTGGATTCAAGATGTACCTCATTTATATCTTCTTTGGCAACAAGACACAAGTTTGCCACTTCTTGATCACTTGACTCATAATCGAATGTGTCAATATCACTTTCTGTGCCCTTTTGAATTTTTTGAATTTTTCTTATCTTTCCTTAGTTTTGGACAATCCACTTTTATATGTCCTGACTTTTTGCACTCGAAGTAAATAATGGGATCCTTCTTCAATTCTTCTTCTTTGAAAAAATTTCTTCTACCTTGTCTTTGCAAAATTGGCCCTTCTTGAATATTTTGTTGAATTGTCTTGTAAACAAGGCCATGTCTTCATTACTTTCTTCATCATCGAGTATGATTTTATTTGTGTGTGATGAAGAAGTCTTGAAGGCAATTTTTTTTTTCATCTTGCTATCATCAAACTCCTTATTGCTTTTTAGTGCGATCTCTTGTGTCATGAGAGATCTAAGCAATTCGAAAAGGCCCATCTTAGTGAGATCTTTTGCCTTCTATAGCGGTCATATTTGGTCCCCAATTCCTTGGTAAGCCCCTAAGAATCTTTCTTACCATTTCAGCGTTAGTATAAATTTTATCAAGAGATTTTAGACCATTTATAATATCGGTGAATCTAGTGAACTTCTCATAAATTATTTCATTTGTTTCCATTTTAAATAATTCGTATTTATGTACTAACATGCTTATTTTGGATTCTTTAACTTAATTGGTTCCTTCGTGTGTAACTTCTAATTTGTCTCAAATTTCTTAGGTTGTTTCGCATCTAGAGATTCTATTGAATTCATTTACATCTAGTGCAAAATATAGAATATGGATGACCTTAGCATTATTTTGGACATCTTTTATATCTAAAGGTTTCCACTCATCTTGAGTTTTAATCACCTCTCCTTTTTTTGTTAATTTTTTTTTTGGTATAATAGGTCCATTTTCTATAATGTTCCAACATGCATAATCATTTACTTGAATGAATATCCTCATTCTAGCTTTTCAATAATTATAATTGCTATCGAAAAAATATATAGGCCTAGTGATCGATTGACCTTCGACCATATGAGTTCTTGTGATATTGGCCATGGATCTTTAACTCCTAGATTGTTAAATCTGAGAACTATAGAGTCCTTCTCTGATACCAATTGTTAGTTAGAAAGCAAACTATGAGGGCGTGAAATAAGTTTGCTACTCTTGATTACCAATTTTGATATTTTATCAATAAATTTAATATGCACTTCTACTCAAATATATATATAAGCAATAAAGAGAAAAGAGAAGAAGGAGCAAACTATTTATAGTGGTTCAGCAAATTCGTGCCTACGTTTACTTCTCCAAGACTTCCTTGGGATATCACTATCTTCAACAAGCTTGCAATGCTTGCTAAACCTTTACACAATAGATTCCCTCTAGTCTTCAAGAGCTCTTTTTTGGAATACAAGTTGTCACCCAAGGTGACTCTTTCAAAATACAGTAAGTGTAGCACTCAATGCTCTCTATCACACACACTCTAATTTAAGGATGAGTATAATAAAAAACTCTAGAGTATTTTCTCTTCTCTTAATCTCACAAATCAAGTTCACAACAAATGCTCAAAGATTGAAGTATTGAATACTAGCAAGTTTTCAAGTTTAAGGCACTTCAATACCTCTCAACATCCCCCAATGATTGAATATATAAGCCCTGTTCTAATTTAACCCCAGCTGTTGGATCTTTAATTTGGACGTGCTAGATCAAACTTTCAAATTTCGATCGTGAACTTTGGTCGACCGAAGTTGAACTTCAGTCAACAATGAACTAAAATTCCAGTGGCTTTGAGTTTTGCCTTTGCTTCAGGATTTTCAACTTTCAGTCGATCGAATCTTAATTTCGGTCGTCACGGCCTTGAATTCTAGAGAGCAATTTTGTTGCTCTGCTTTGGCTTTGGACTTCGGCCGTGCCTCTTGAATTTGGTTGTGCTCTCATAAACTTCAGTTGTGCCTCTTTGAACTTCGGTCGACCGAATTTAACTTTTGGTCATTAATGAGCTAATTTTTCAGATAGCATGTCTGCTGAATTCTTTGTCTGTTTATCATTCGACTGTGCTTCTGAGACTTCGACTGAGAACTTCGGTTGTGCCCTTTCAACTTTCGGTTGACCGAAGTTTAACTTCGATCGTCCCAAAACTAAATTTTCAGAGAGCTTCTATATTGTTCTTTCAAAATTCGGCTGCACACTTAGGCTTCGGCTATATGTTCGGTCAAACGAACTTTCGACAGCAAGTAGTTTTTCTTGTTTCAGTTGATAGTTCATGCCGTCGAGTTGTCATTTTGAGTTTAAGTGTTGTTCTCTTTCTTTTAACACTTTTGTATATACAATGACAATAAATGTGACTTGTGAGGAGTTTCAAAACTCATTGTAAGCATTTCTTCAAGACTA
>BRYE01000012.1:9310031-9312531 GCA_030159115.1 Actinidia arguta var. hypoleuca | reverse complement strand
ATATAAATACAAGAGCAAATTTTTTTTTATAGTAAAATGGACAGTTTAAGGTTATAATTAATCATATCAGCTGTTTATTTTATAAAATAAAGTTTAATTTGTTCTTATATTTATAGATGTCATACGATTTTTTTTTACATACGAATAATCGTCAATGCGAGGTCTACAAGATAAATGGTTCGGATCATCAATGTGAGCTCAGAAATGGAGCCCAAGAGAATGGAGAGGAGCTCACTGCATGACCTATAACTTTTTTTTATATATATAATTGTTATCTATTTTTTATTAGGTTGTGCATGGAGCAATGTCAGGATTTGGTAGGGGAAAAAAATGACGAAAAAAAGGTTAATACATCTAGCGTTTTAATTTTTTTTCCCACAAATTTCTGATCCAGCTTTAGAAAATAAAGAGAACTGAGCCTCCATAGAAGTAAATAACTAGATTTATTGAAGTCACCTAATAAGGTTGAAAAAATGATAAGATAAGGTCTCTTAATTAATAGCATACCCTGAAGGACATTGACACAAATGTCACAAAAAATTTGAAATTAATGAATTCAATTCATTGGAGAATATTATTAATTGCCTTGTGGTACCAGTACGACTCCTCATACCTATCGCTAATTAATTCTTGATTTATGACCGAATGTGACTAGACAAGGAATGTCACCCACATGTATAGTTTTTTTTTTTTTTAATTTATTAAAATAATTTGAAGCCCTAGCTATAGCTATAGCTATAGCTGCATTTGCATTTATAATATCTGGGTAGACTGAAACCTTTAAGAGGATGAAAACAAAAAGCACAAATCACAACTAAGTATAGGTTCTTCATGATTACCAATCAATAAGCATAGTATTGTGATAGGAACAAGTATTGCGCAAACAAGTTAAATTGTGTTGCAATGCTAGGTATATAGAAAAAATTACTTGTATAATAGTATGAGAGAGTAAAATTTATGGACTAAATTTATTCAGAATACAATTCAGATCACACTAGCTTTGGATCTATATCAATCATCTTGTTTTTTTGGCATTTTTCTAAGCAAATTATGTGTGCATAGGGTTGATAAACAAGGCGAACAAATTGTACAGTACGTTATTCAAACCTCTTTTAAAATAGCATGGGTGATCTTCTTTTTAGCCATTAATCCTTATTCACTTGTGTGAACAAATGGTCTTCTACACCTCACATGATCAAGAGCCTGATTACGAATTTTTGTCATGCATGACTCAACATAGCAAAGAAACAAAATAAAATAGTAGATTTCAATGTTGATTTATAAAATTTTAATGCTCTGTTTGGACGAGTGAATTTGAAATGAAGAGATTTTTAGATTGTATTAGTTTTATAAAATTAAATAAATAAGGTTAGTTATTTGAGGTACATTGAAAACTTTAAAGTTCCATGATTTAATAGAGAATAAAAGAAAATTGATTTTTTGGTAAAATTCATTGATTTCAAAGGATTATTATCAGTAAGTTGTTTCAAATTCATCCGTCCAAAGCTTTCATCATGTTCAATATTCTTGGAATGTAAACCTATATAGGAAACTAAATCAAAATTAATTCTTGATCAAAAAGCAATGCCAAATTATTCGCTTCAGATCTATAAATGATTCAAACTCAACATAACAGTAAGTTAGCGTAAAACCGTGTAAAATATGAAGAAAAATAACAACCCCATTTTAGACATTACAAGCAATTGGTGCACTGGTTTCTTTTCAGGGTTCAAGCATGTTAAAGAAATAACACTACTGTTTTCAATGAAAAATTTTCACACTTTATTGATGAAACAAGAGCTGAATTATATACACAGCTAGGGAAAAACTATTTGCGGCAATGTACATCAATTTTGCTAGAACTATGCAGCAGTCACAAATTTGCAGCAGTTACAAAAGTATACAAAATTGATTTTGAATTATCTTGCTTGATTGTAGGCAAGATGTGCTCTGTTAGATCTTTGGCTTGATTCTTGCAATCTAGCTTTAGACGCCCCTGCAAGATTGAGCTTCCATCAGCAAGCCCAATCTTGTTTCTCAGGATTTCGGTTCTTTGTCTTGACAATGGCTTTGTCAACAGGTCTGCCAGGTCTTGTGTATGAACATGTCGAACTTGGATAGAACCACGTTGAACAAGATCACGAACAAAATGGAGATCTATTTGAATATGTTTCATGCGTGAATGTTGGACTGGATTGAAGCTTGGGTGCGTAGCACCAAGGTTATCACAGAGTAATGAGGGAGCTATTTTTAGTGGAATACCCAGCTCGTGAAGAAGTCCAAGGAGCCACATTGTCTCAGATGCCGTATTTGCTAGCGCTCGATATTCAGCTTCAGTGGTAGATCTTGCAACTGCTCTTTGTTTCTTTGAGCTCCATGAAATGGGGTTTGGGCCTAAGAAGCTGATATAGGCAGATGTGGAGGTTCGGTCATTAACATTTTCAACCCAATCGGCATCAAAATAGGTGATTAAGGCTGGAGGTCTAGATTTTTTGAGCTG
>BRYE01000012.1:9232531-9235031 GCA_030159115.1 Actinidia arguta var. hypoleuca | reverse complement strand
TAGTGGTTTTTCTACAAACTTATACACGCTATATTTACATATACAAAGTCTCTTTTTAAAAAAACTAAATTTCTATGATTGTCAAAGTATTTTTTTAGAATAACATTATTTTTTTGTTCTAATAGTCAAATTATGCATTTTTTCAATAACACTCAAATTCTACACTTCTCTCTTTTTGATAGTTAAAACGTATATTCTTTATCAAAAAAATATTTATTTACAATAATCAAGATATATATTTTTTCGTGAAAAGATCTTTATTTTAAGAAATTAAAATTATATATTTCTTAAAAAAATATTTTTTGTATTATATTAAAATTATATTTTTTCAAAAAACTAAATTTTAATTTAGCAATTCAAACAAATTGCTAAATAAAGAAGATTTCATTAACTCTAACGAATCAAAAGACGCAAACAATAGCGTAACAAGTAAGCCAAAATCACTCCAAAAAAGAATCAAACAAATATTTTTAATAAAATGAACCAATTTCCTAACCCAAACATCAAATTCAAATTTTTCCAAAGACACAAAAATAAATTTGGAAATGTCATCAAAGCTACCACAAATTGTGCTTGAGGGACAAGGTACTCAAACACTAAGTATGATTTCTAAACAAAATCGGAATATAATTTTTGAGACTACTGTGGTATTCAAATCGCAATGATAACCACATGAGTCTCAATGCTAGTTTTCTCAATGCTAGTTTTCTCACTAAATGCAAATGTTGATACAAGTTCTTTCAAAATCGTGTTTACAAAAAAAGAAACTCTATGAATTTCAATGCGTCTCTTTACAAAGTTATAAGAAGTCCTAGTTTTGAATCAAGAGAAGTCAAGGTTCCTTCAAGATACACCTATCAAAATTTTAAAAAAAATAGTATCATCAATTGTAAATGAGATATCCCATTTGTTTCCCCCATCTTCACACCCTTCATAAGATTAGCTTCTCTAGCTCTTTGAAACAACACGTTCAGCCCCCTCTGCAACTCCATAAACAGAAAAGGAGATAGGGGGGATCACTCAGACTCTCAGACCCTTCTTAGTTTTAAATTCTCTTGTAGCTGAACCATTAATAAGAAATGACATGGTTACAAGTCAATGTATCCTCTTCCATTTACGCCAAGCCTCCCCCCATATCCCATTTTCCTAACCATTGAAATCAAGAAATTCCAGTTGACAGTCATATGCTTTTATTTCATTAAAATCCCCCTCCCCCCACGCACACGCTGTTGGAAAATATAAGGATTGTATAATGTCTTCCATATAAATATGTAATCATAATAAAGTAAAAATGACAATTAAAATGATATGTGTGAAATAATATGGCATACTAAACAATTCATATTCAAAAATGCAATAATGCAACAAAATATGCAATACAAGGTAGATCAAGTTGAGTGTTGGACATTCTTTCCTTAAGACAGATTCACCCCCACAGCGGTGCTCATAGGATTAACAGGTGTCTATCTCCAAGATAGACACTGAATAAGTAGCACTCTAGTATTCAAGTCCAGTGGATGCAAACATCAGATTCTATTCTCTCAATGTACAAAATGAATGCAATATATATGATATAAATCAATGAGAAATTTATGTGTAATTCTACATAGAATTATGACATTTAATTACATACAAAAACCTACGGCATTTATGATAAAATCAATATGACATGATGCACATAAGTAGTATTTTCTACACAAAAAATAAACTTCAAAATTGTAGAATTTATACGCAAAAAATTCATACAATAACACATAAAAGAAGTAGAAGAATTTTCACAAAAAATTCTCTACACAAATAAAACCAGAATTTAATTGGTAAATTAAGAAACACAATTAATTTAACCAAACCCTGGACAATAGATTTGCGTGAAATCAGCACTGAAAACAATACTACAATTTGTCTCCATAACCTTTGTATCGGACCTCTGTATTTTGTGTTGGATAACTCGCTAGAATCTAAGCAGTGCTTCGCCTTTGTTGGAGAGAGAGAGTAAACAGAAAAGGAAAAACTATATCTATAACATAGGGCAAATTTTTTTATATTTAGAAATATTCACACCCCTTTGAAATGGTGCCAACCAAACATGCCCTTAGGAGAAGTTGCGACCGTTAGAATTTAAATTTGAATTCGAATCTGAACCGAATCCGATTCCTACCGGATCCATCAAAACATTGGGTCGAACCGCATTCAAAAAATAATTATTAAATTGGCCCAATTTTTTTTAATATTATTAAACCACACCCGCACTCACACTCACCCCACTCGAGCTGGATGGACGGTGGCACGCATGTAGAGAATTGGGTCCAACCATGGACTGAAATATTTTTTAGACATTCCTTAAACTATCGTCTTGTATTAATTTCACTTCCTAATCTTAAAAATAAATTAGTTACACTCCCTTAACTATTTAAATTCATAGACTTGCCAACACATTTAGTGAAGAGCACGAAATGTCTATTATAACCCTTAACTAGTAGACAGAAAAACTAAAAAAGGA
>BRYE01000012.1:9212531-9215031 GCA_030159115.1 Actinidia arguta var. hypoleuca | reverse complement strand
CAATACTTCATTCCCGCATAGTTTTAAGACAAAAAAAAAAATATAATCTGCAATAATCGCACATGTAATAATATTACCAATCAAATACCTCACTGTTAAGGTAAATCTCTCATAATAAATAAGTGAAGAAGCCAAATTATTTGAAATGACAAGAAATAATTCATGAAATCTACTATTTTGTGTTAAACATTTGTGAATTGCAAAAAAATGCAAGCTTGTAGCAAACAAATTGCTTAAACAACTTGACAAGTTGAAGGAAGTTGATACTTGGACATTATTCAAGTGGCACCACCCGACTATTTCATAAAGTCCCATTCATTTTTCTTTTAGGGTGGAGTTCTGGTCCAATATATTTCATATATCAACCGCAAAACGTATGGGTTTTGGCAGATCTCAAACACACTAGTAAAGAAATTCTGTATTTCAGAAAATTCGATTCAAGAAAAATTTTCAAAATTTAAAATGAATGATTTAGATTTTGTGTAGATCTTATATAACAAAGTGAATTTAAACTTTTTTTTATTTTAAATTCTAATTTTTTTTCTTAATCTAAATTCTAAAACCATAGCATTGTCGACTAATAATTTTCATTGCACAGTCCAAGAAAGTGAGTTAGTCTCTTTCAAGCTTGTCATTGCATAGAGACAGCACATGAGACGTGTGACATTCATTCAATTCCAAGTTGTTAGCGGAATCCATAGTTGAAGTCAATCTAACACTAAGATTGTATTTGAATTAAGAATTTTTAAAAATTTTTTTGAAAGACACGTGATTAAATCTGAAGTGTTAAACTTTTCAAATTTTTTTCCTCCATCAAATCCAAATACAAAAGTCGTTAGATCTATCATTTTTTTCTTTTTTTGGGTAAATCTTTGGACTACATTTGCAAGATTGTGTTTGAGTAATGATTTACGAAACATAAAATCTATACAAATTTTTTGTATGAAGAAACGTGACAGAAGAATAGAATATGAGCTTTTCATTTTTTCAATTTTCAACTTAATAAAATTTATTTACCATAATGCCATTGTCAATTATTTTTGTGACGTTTTTTTTGGAAAAAAATAAATTTCAAAATATGAAGCATAAAGAAGACCACCCATTATTTTTTTATTTATTTGTGGGGTTTTTTATGTATAAATGTTTTGATCACTAATATATTGATCTTGTTGTTTATAGATATACTGCCAATAAGTAGTGCTTATTTTAAGCAAAAAAAAACTGCTTAAAATAAGCAAATAAAAAAACTAGTTAAAAAAAAATTCTATTGTGGCGTTTGGCACCACTTGAAAAAAATTAAAAAAACTCTCAAGTTTTTTAAAAAATAACCAAACCACTACAAATATTACTAAAATATAACCAAACCAAATCTGTTACATGAAAAAGACAACACCACAAACACTAAAAAAATTATCCAAATCAAATCTGTTACAAGAAAAAAACAAACAAAAACACAAGCATTATTAAACTAACCAAGTCTTTCGACAAATGAATAAACTAACCAAACCAAACAGTACCAAATCTCGTCATAAAACAAAGGAATAAAAAAAAAAAACTCAAAACATTTAGTCCACATCAAGGTTGTCCAGGGTAATAATAGGAAAGTGTGTGGGGGCATAGTGTAAGGTGCTGTAAAAGGTAGGGAGGGCCTAGTGTAATAAAGTTCTACTCATTAAAACCATTGTAGCTCCGCTACAATGGCAAAAAAGCTAAAAAATAATTTTTTAGCTTTTTTGAAGTTCTAATTTTGAACTAAAAAAAACAAAAAGAAAAAAGTAAAAAAGCAAAAAAAATCTATCAAAACAAACATGAAATTAATTTTTTTATTTTATTTAAGCAATAAGCAAAAAAAAAAGACCATTCCAAACCGAGCCTAAGTATCAACCAAAACACTCGTCCACACGCGCCGAGGAATTTCACCGCGTCGATTCTGTTGGAAAGATCCGTGTAATGTATAAAACCAAAACAATCGTCCACGCGCCGAGGAATTGCAGGGCATCAATTATGTTGAGAAGATCGGCGTAATGTTTTGCTTAGGGATCCACCCTCCTCTTAAAGCATCTCCTCCAAACTTTTCCTTCAAATTTTAATAAAATAGGGAACTTTAAATTTTTTATTTTTAACCATCTCCTCCAATAATATTTTTTATTTTTTCTCTATTTTAATAAAATCCATTTTTTTTCCAACCCAAAGGCATACCCAAAACAAACACCCTCAAATCTCACCATCAACCATAGAGCTCAACCGACCATGAGAAAGAGAGAGAGAAGGCCAAATAGCTACCTTCTTTTAACTCCAGCCAACCACCTCCATGCACCACCACTCCACTCCGGCCAATCTCTTCCACTAACACCGCGTGAAGAGGGGGGGGAGGAGGGGGGGAGGAGGGAGGGAGGGCCCCCCTTCTACTGAAATCAACCCACCACAAGCACCATCACCGTCGATTTACCCTCACCATCAGCAACTACTGCTGCGACTCCACCTTCCATCACCAGACCTA
>BRYE01000012.1:9195031-9200031 GCA_030159115.1 Actinidia arguta var. hypoleuca | reverse complement strand
AAGGTGAAGAATGAGATGGGCTCAATCCGGGCCATCCTGGGCCGGATCCACGAGTCCAACGAGGAGGGAAAGTCCCTCCACAAGCCCGAGGCCCTCAAGTCGCTCCGCCACCGCATCAACAGCGACGTGGTGGCGGTCCAGAGGGCTGCCCGGTTCATCAAGGCCCAGCTGGAAGAGATGGACCGGGCCAACGTGGCTGCCCGGCGGGCCCCAGGATGTGGGGAGGGGACCCCGGTGGACCGGACCCGGATGGCAGTGACGAACGGGCTGAGGAAGAAGCTGAGGGAACTGATGATGGAGTTTCAGGGGCTGAGGCAGAGGATGATGGCGGAGTATAAGGAGACTGTGGGGCGGAGGTACTTCACTGTTACAGGGGAAAATCCTGATGAAGAGGTCATTGACAAAATTATTTCAAGTGGGGGTGAGGAATTCCTCCAAAGGGCAATACAGGTATTAAATACCATATATATATATATATGTATATATGTATATATTTGTGGATTGGACACATAAAATGATTTTAGGAATTTGGATGTTTTATCCAAAACTATACCCCAAAATGGCAATACAGGTATTAAATACCATATATATATATATATGTATATATGTATATATTTGTGGATTGGACACATAAAATGATTTTAGGAATTTGGATGTTTTATCCAAAACTATACCCCAAAAATTGAAGTGTGTGGTGTTGATTTAAACTTATTGTAGTGCAGGTGCTGAATCTCATCTAAAAATTTCAATTCTGGTAAAATGTAGATAAATTTTTTTGTTGGTGAATAATAAATTTTTATTTTTGGCTAAATTTTGACCATTCATCCCTTGCAGTTTCAATTTATACAATTAGGACCTTATAATTTCAATTTGGTTCCGATACAGTCCTTTCGTCAACACCCGTTAAGTATTATGACAGAAAGTGAAAATGCATGATCCTTTTTAAAGGGAATTTTACCATCATCAGTCTCTAAAAGTGGGCTAAAATTTTACTTTGATCCTTAAAATTGTCCACGAGAGTTTATGCACGCTACTTTTTTGTCAAAATTGTTAACGCTATTGATGTAGGTGCTAGATCGAAACTAAGTTAAAACTATGGGGTCTTAATTGTTCACATTATAACTACACGGATCAAAGTGAAATTTCAGTAAAATTGCAAGGACTATAAGTAAAATTTACCCTTTGTTCAAGGGTTTTGTATATGGGTCTTGATACACTACGTTAATAGTAATACTTTCAATTTCATTCTAACACACGTTTATGGATGGGTGTTTGAGTGATTTTTGCACTCATTTTCTTTGTAAATAATTCATTTTTTTTGTATTATGCAAAGTTATAAAATTACCCTTCTCTATACAATGCAGGGGCTTATTTATAATTTTACATACATAAAGATAAAATGGGAGTGTTTTTGAAAGAAAGTGTGTCACATTCCTTTTCATATATCCCTAATGCTAAATAGTTGTGATGTGGGGACTATTCAAAATGAATTTCTACATAAAAATATGATGGTTTATAGCAATCTTGTTGATATGTCTTTTGGTGTTGCAAACAGGTTACAGCCAGGGCCTTTTTTTATATATTAGTATATGCATTATTGGCTTCATTTGTTGACATATATTTGTGGAAACATAGATTTTTATACATAATTATTTCATGTTTTCTCTAATTTACTTAGAGATTCATCTTTAAAAACTAAAGAAATTTTTCAAAAATTGAAGTGGTTGAAAATCATAGACTCAGCCAATTATGTGTTCTCACTTGATATATGTTAGTATAACTACAATATATATTTTAAAAATAGTTTATATGGAGCCTCCATATATAACACTACCACAATCGAGATTAATATTCACTACAATCGATCATAACATAAAAAAAATCATAACTTTTGTTTATCACACAAAAAGTCGTAACACACTATTTTTCATTATTTTTAACATACAGCCCCATATCATCCATTACACCGATCATAAACTACAACCAATCATAACATTTTCATGTTACACACAGTAATTACTAGATCTTGCTTATTAAGTTTTGACTAAAGCAATGTTGTTGAACTATGCGTGTGATTTTGGGAACAGGAGCATGGGAGGGGGAAGGTGTTGGAGACAGTGGTGGAGATACAGGACAGGCACGACACGGCCAAGGAGGTGGAGAAGAGCCTGCTGGAGCTCCACCAGGTGTTCCTCGATATGGCGGTGATGGTGGAGGCCCAGGCGGAGCAGCTCGACGACATCCACCACCATGTCATCAACGCCGCCCAATATGTCAGCGACGGGGCCAACAACCTCAAGACTGCCAAGCGGTACCAGCGGAGTAGCCGCCGGTGGATGTGCATCGGAATCATCATCATCCTCATTTTGATTCTTGTTGTCATTATCCCCATAGCCACCAGTTTCAGCTAATCTTGAATTTGGCATAGTGTGGCCTTACTAGTTAATTCCTACTCATTCTTGTATTCATTTTAAGTCCCAAATGTCTCTGGTTTGGGGCCATATGTTGAGAGTGTTGTGAGGGGTGAATTCCCTTTCTTTAAATACAATGATTTGTTTTGATTGACAATCCAAATGTTTATTTGCCTGAATATTGTAAATCTCATATTCTCAATGGCCACTTTGACTGAAACAATGTTTTCAAGTTTAAAAAAACAGCTACATTCACCGATACTGAATATAGAGTTCGATAGACTTTCCACATAAGCCAGGATGCATCAAAAATAGTTGAAAAAAAAAAGTTATGTGCACATAAAATATGGGTGATGCTATAGTTACAACATTTGTTTTATAATCGTTTATAACAACGCCAAAACGACGTCGTTTTGGTGTTATAAACAAAACAACGTCGTTCCATTTAGCCGATTCATTTGGCGGCTAAATAGAACGACATCGTTTTGTATTTATAACACCAAAACAACGTCGTTTTGACATTGTTGTAAACGGTTGTAAACCACTGTCGTTGTAAACTTAGCATTTTCCATAAAATAAAGGGGATGGGGTCCCACAGACGACGTCGTCAACGGTGCCTACTATACAGCGTAAGCGCTGGGACCAAAACACCTCAAGTTTGCCGAGTAGTACCAAAGGAGCAGATGACGGTGGATGCTCATTGAAGTAATTATTTTCCTCATTTAATTTCTTCTAGTCATCATCCCCATTGTTACGTACCAGATTTGAACAAATCTTGAATGTGGCATTAGTAATCTTATTAGCTTGCTTGATAATGGATAATGAGAAATATGCTTTGGTTTGATTTATAATCCACGATATTAATTAGTGTTCTTATCAAGATGTTATAAAAGCACAAACCCAAATGCATAAGAAAACAGATTTTTACTGAGAATACGAAAGTTCTACATTGGGGTCCACATGTTATTGCAGTCTAATTAGATAAAAAATTATTTCAAGTTTTACGTAATTTGTGGGACTAAACACTACTAACATAGTACTAACGGAGCAGTAACCGACAGATGTGCATCAGAAATGTGAGACCCATCCCTAGTAAAAATTTATGATTGGTATCCATCCGTATATGTACATAGAAAAATTATTTCAAGTTTTACGTAATTTGTGGGACTAAACACTACTAACATAGCACTAACGGAGCAGTAACCGACTGATGTGCATCGGAAATGTGAGACCCATCCCTAATAAAAATTTATGATTGGTATCCGTATATGCACATAGAAGTGTTGTATGCTTCAATTAAGTAGTCATGTCACAAGTTTAAATAATTTATTACAATTTACTTGATTCGATAAAGTTCTTGAGCTTCACTCATGAATGTCTCCTAAATTGCCTCCCAAGTACAATCACCTCTCCTGTCCCCTTATGATTTCTCAAAGATCATTAATTTTTTTTATTTTTGAAATTATTAATAAATTCTCATACCCTTAATTTTTTTAACCAAAGTGACAAGATTGTCATACACTAAGGGCATCCACATTTCTATCTTTAATACGCCAATTAAAATAAATAGATATTCTATTTTTTTTCATAACACCCCCGCTTATTCATAAACTACACCAACTATATTTTTTCATCAATAATAGTTTTTATAAAAAACAATGGATAAATTACACTGACACTCCTGAATTTGCCTTTAATACACAGATACCTCTCACCTCATTCACTCCCAGGTTTCAAGTTGTGTTTCAGGAAATCCCTTCTGTTAGTCAACTTACCGGTGGACTATGGGAAGTTAACGACCTCAGTGCATAATACTTTCAAAATTACCACCCACCATGGCCACTGAAGAGAGAGTCCACCCATCACCCGATCTCTGCCGAATGGAGAGGGAGAGGAGATCAGGAGACCCACTCACCAACGACATCTAGCTAGCCGCTCGTTGCGTGCCGTACTTCGCAAGCCGTCGCCGCTCGCCGTTGACCACTTGTCGTTCGCCAATTGAGGGATCTCCGTTGTTAGTGGTGGTGGTTAATCGATTGATTGGTAAACCTCCATCTCCTTTGGCTAGAGATCCACTCACCATGATCTCTAGCTCACCGAAGAGAGAGACCCACGCACCACCGATATCTAGCTCATCGCTCGCCGATTGATCGGTCGCATCGATAAATCCCTATCCCGTTGGCCCCCTTTGCTATCACATTCTCCCTCTGTCATACATCTCTCTCTCCCTCTCTAACAATTTTAGCTGGCCATTTGTCGCATTTTCAGTTACTTCCATTAGCAGACAAACACCGACAGGAAAGGTCAGTAATTTTTTAAAGATGATGGGGCCACCTGTATTAGAAGCAACTCTCAAACGAAGTGATTGTAATTTTTTAAGGCTTATGCTACGCGCCCCTCCCTGACACATCCCCTCCCTGGCACCCCTTATCCCCCCGTGATATTATTCTTCTACCTCTGTCTCAGAATTTATTCTCTTTCTTTCTTTCCAGCTTAATTAATTCCCTTTTTTTATCAGTCTTTTTTTTTTTTTTTTAGTTAATCTTTTTTTTAGCTGCGTTTTTTTTCAATTAACCCCCGTTTTTATAT
>BRYE01000012.1:9175031-9187531 GCA_030159115.1 Actinidia arguta var. hypoleuca | reverse complement strand
ATTCGATCGAATGGTCTGAATTCGACCTCTGTCTCGGGTCATCACTTTTACTCGGCTGTTAAATTCTATTGCCAAAATGAAGCAATATTCGACTGTGATTTCTTGTGTGAAGAAATGTGCTTGTTGGGTATTCCGGTTGATGAATATGCACTGAATACTGTGATTAATTGTTTTTGCCGCTTGAATCGAGTGGATTACGAGTTTGCTGTCTTAGGAGGTTCTTCAAACTTGGTTATGCACTGGATGTAACTACCTTCACTACTCTGATCAATGGGTTAATTTTAGACGATAACACTGATAAGGCCGTGGAATTATTCACAAAGTTGATAAAATATGGAGATTTCAAACCTAATGAAGTTACTTATGCGACAATCATAAAAGGGCTTTGCAAAATAGGAAACACTACAATGGCTATACGGCTACCAAGGAGTATGCAAAAATGGAACTATAAGCCTGATATAGTGATGTATAACACTATCATTGACAGCCTTTGTAAGGATGGAAACGTAGATGATGCTTTGAGCCTCTTATCGGAGATAAGAAAGTGGGACATCATGCCCAACGTGGTCACCTACAACTCTTTGATTCTTGGCTTATGCAATTCAGGATGGTGGCAGGACGCAGAAAGAATTTTGAGAGACATGACATAGCAAAACATCTGTCCAGATGTTATTACATTCAGTATGTTGGTGGATGCACTTTGCAAGAAGGGAATGGCAAAAGAAGCAGAGGGGATACTCAAGATCATGATCCCAAGAGGTGAGAAACCCAATGTATACACCCACAATGCACTGATGGGCGGTTATTGTTTACTAGGCCGCATGGGCAAAGCGCCCAACATTTGTAGCTATAATATTTTAATCGAAGGATATTGTAGCGCCATGATTATAGACGAGCCATGCAGATTGTCCGAGGAATTCCTTGTAAAGCGTTAAAACCTGCTACTGAGACTTATAACGCTATGTTAAAGGGGCTTTTCCGAATGGGCAGATGTGATGTGGTGGAGAATATTTTTTTTGAGATGTTATCTAAGGCTCAACATACTAATATCTTTATTTACTCGGTCTTGTTAGATGGCTTCTTTAAGAACCAGAAAATTGGCAAGGCAATTGAGGTGTTTCGTTTGATGGAAGATCAGGGAATAGTTCCTAATATTGTTATTTATGGAATGTGCAAAGCTGGGAAACTAGAAGATGCCTGGAAACATTTTAGTTCCTTTTCAATCAAAGGTTTGAGACCTGATGTTAAGACTTGCACTACCATGATTGGTGGACTTTGTAACGAGTCCATGTTGGATGAAGCTGAGGAGTTATTTCTACGAATGGACACAGATGGTTGTCCACCAAATGCTGTCAAATACAATATTTTTGTTCGAGCATTCCTTGACAGGGGTGATAGACACAAGGTTATGATACTTCTACAAGAAATGATAAATAGGAATTTCAATCCAGATGTGTCTACCATGTCCATATTAGTGAGTTTACTCTCAGTGGATGATGAGGATTGTGAACTTTTTAAAATGATTCAGAAGCTAGTGCCAAGAGATAAAAAGGCCATGTCCTGAATTTGATGGAATTATTTGAAGCTGTCAAAATAGGGATGCTTATTTAAGTGGCTCGTAAGGATTTGTGAGGTTCTATGTGGTCTGTCTTAAGAGTAAGTTTCATCCTTACCAACGAGCTTTTCCACTGACATTGGCTGGTGGTGGTTTTGGAAGTTAAACTGCAAATTTTCAATACTATTAGACAACTTTTTTCTTCTAGAAGGTTTTTGTTTTTCCTTTGGAAATTTTGTGCCTTTGATGGTATGCAGAGATTAACAATTAATTAGGCAGAAAAGTTGTTTAATTATCCTGCAAATGATGTCAAAATCTATGTGGATAAACACAAGCGAGTATAAAGACTTCTATACTTTGTTTTTTTGTTGGTTTATATTGATGCATAATGTTTTAAATCTGTTATTATAATAGAAATTATAGAACATATAAATGAGAATGCCCGCATTTTTTAAACATGTCCAAAATCTCCAATCATAACTGTGGAATTTCTTACTAGTTGATTCAAGAGTGATTTCAAGAATTAATTAGTACACTTCCAATGACCAATATTATTCAAGTTTGTTGGGTCTGGAATTTGTCTATTAGGTGTTGTTAATTGTGTGTGACAAAACATAATATTTTTCTGTATTTTATATTTTGAGAGTTTGAGTATTAGTATGTGAATTTTAAACTGCTATGGTTGCAATTTTAAAAAGTTTTAGGCTTGGATTTGCAAGTATTTGAAAGTTTCGAACACTTTCAAAATTACAGGAACAAAAGTGCAATTTCAAACTAGTTGTCGCTCGCCCGCCCCATGACCCACTTGTGAGCGCCACTTTCTGATGGAAATTAGCTCGCTTGCCCCGCGAGCCAATTGGTGAAATACCTATTCTATTTGGATTCCTATAAAGAAAGTGTTTAAGATTTCCTAGTTTAAAAGGGTTTCTAACCTAAAGAGGTCATAAATACATAAAGGAGGCAACCCTAATCGGAGTAAGAGCCAGCAATATTGTTCATCCAGATTCAAACTACCTACTCAGCTCGGGATATACGAGGGCAAAACAGACTCAATGGATCACTTGGATTCTTATAAGAATCTGATGTATCTTCAAGGATACTCGGATGAAATCATGTGCAAAGCTTTTTCTGCAACACTTAAGGGGTCGGCGAGGTCGTGGTTCCGGAAGTTATCTCCTGGAACCATCGATTCATTTGGCGATCTAAGCAAGCTTTTCATCGTCAATTTCATGAGCTGCAGGATCAGGCAGAAAAACGCGTCCCACTTTTTCACCATCCACCAGAAAGAAACGGAGAACCTGAAAGATTATGTGAAACGATTTAACCAGGCCATATTAGAAGTTGAAGATCCCAGTGACAAAGTAGTCGTCATGGCAATGATGGAGGGACTTCGCCCAGGTCCTTTATTCGACTCTTTGTCCAAAAATGTTCCCAAGACGTCCGTTCTCCAAAGTAAAGTTGATAAGTACATCGCCGCGGAGGAACTGGCCGAGGCCAAAAGAAGGCGAAGAGGAAAATATGATCATAAAAGAAAAGAACCTGATGCAAGGCGATCAGATTACAAAGACAATGAACTGAGGAACAAGAAGCCTAATCGAGACTCAAGACGGACCAATGAAAGGCGACCTCGTACCCCACCTTGCCGCACAGAATTGGTGTTACCCCCGCTCAACGCTCCTATTGCCCAAGTTCTTACAGAAATTAAGTATGAAGAGTTCGTCAAGTGGCCCTCGAAAATTAAGATTGATCCCCGAAAGAGAAATAAGAACAAGTATTGCGAGTTCCACCGAGATCATGGCCATAACACAGAAGACTGCTTTCACCTGAAGGAACAAATAGCCGACCTTATTAAATGAGGGTATCTGAGAAAGTATGTAAATGACCGGCCTCCCCTCGAGTCACCAGAAAGAAGATACGGCGACAACCGACCTACTGCTGGAGAGATACAAGTAATCCACGGTGGATTTGGATCAGGAGGAAGCTCAAATTCATCCAGAAAGAGGCATGCTAGAAATGCTAGTAGGGTGTCCGAAGAAATATATAACCTCTCCTCGCCAATGGCCGATATTAACCCACCGATCACCTTCAACAATGATGATTTGAGAGGTTTACACTTACCTCACGATGATGCCTTGGTCGTTTCAGCCATCATCGCCAATTTTACCGTCCAAAGAATCTTGATTGATAATGGTAGTTCGACTTACGCCCTGTTCATATCGGCATTCGAAAAGATGAAGATATGACTCGATAAATTGAATCCCTTCCTTACACCTTTGGTGGGCTTTGGAGGAAATGTGACTCATCTGCTCGGATGGGTTAAGTTGCTAGTGACTTTAGGAACAGAGCCTCGCCAAACTATCGTTTGGCAAGACTTCATCGTGGTAGATTGTCCTTCCCCCTACAATGCCATTTTAGGTCGCCCAACTCTAGGCGGGATCAGGGCGATCACCTCAACCTACCACATAAAAATGAAATTTCCTACTTCAGCGGGGGTGGGTGAGTTAAGGGGCGACCAGAAAGTGGCCAGACAATGTTTTATTTCAGTTATGAAGATTGAAACCTCCCCAGCACCGAATACTCAATAGCAATTACTGACCAACGATGGTGAGATGGAATTTGTTAGGGACGAGGTGGAACAGGTTGTCTTGATGGATCCTCGAGAAATCGAAAACAATAAATCCCTTGAAGAAACTACCCCGATCTCCATACATCTGGAATATCCTGATCGCCACGTTATGATCGGAACTAACCTTACCAATGAATTGCGCAGTGCTTTAGTCGAATTCTTGAAAAGAAAGTTTGATATTTTTGCCTGGTCACAGGAAGACGTCCCGGATATTGATCCTCAAGTTGCCATGCATAAGTTACATACCAATGCAGGAAATCCTCCAGTTCACCAGAAGAGAAGGAAATTCGCCCCCGAGTGACTCAGAGTTATTGACGAAGAGGTTACCAAACTCGTCAAGGCTAAGGTTATCAAGGAAGCCCATTACCCGAAATGGTTGGCCAATGTCGTCGTCGCCCCTAAAAAGGAGAGAAAATGGAGAATATGCGTTGACTATACTGATCTCAACAAGGCGTGCCCAAAAGACAGTTTTTCTCTGCCAAAAATTAATTTAATAGTCGATGCGACATCTAAGCATGAGTTTCTTAGTTTCATGGATGCCTTCTCAGGATATCACCAGATCAAGATGTTCCCCCCGACATAGAAAAGACTTCATTTATCACGGAACGAGGATTCTACTGCTACAAGGTCATGCCATTTGGTCTGAAAAATGCTGGGGCTACATATCAAAGATTAGTAAATAAGATGTTCAAGGAACTGATTGAAAAGACCATGAAAGTATACATAGACGACATGCTCGTCAAGAGCCTCGAAGCAGACAACCACATCGCCTACCTTGAAGAAGCTTTCAGCATTCTGAGAAAACACCGGATGATGTTAAATCCTTTCAAATGCATTTTTGGTGTGTCGTCTGGAAAATTCTTAGGGTTCTTGGTAACCAAACGAGGAATTAAAGCAAACCCGAATCAGATTCAGGCTCTACTCAGAATGAGCTTGCCCAAAAATGTCCATAAAGTTCAGTAGTTAACTGGGCGAATTGCCACCCTCAACCGGTTTGTTTTAAAGTCTGCAGACAGATGTTTACCATTCTTCAAAATCCTAAGGAAAAATCAAAATTTTCAGTGGACAGAAGAATCTAAAGAAGCGTTTCAACAACTCAAAAAGTATTTGGGATCACCTCCTCTACTTGTAGTGTCAACCACGGGCGAAGAATTGTTCGTATACCTCTTCATTTCGCCAACAGCAGTAAGTGCCGTGCTCATCCGAGAAGTGGACTGAGTTCAGAAACTGGTATATTATGTTAGTAAGGTCTTGATGGGTGCTGAGAATAGATACATAATGATAGAGAAGCTCGCCTATGTCCTTTTGATCGCCGCCAGAAAACTTCGCCATTATTTTCAAGTCCATCTCATCACCGTGCTGACTGATCAACCTTTAAAACAGATTCTCCAATGACCAGACACCTCGGGGAGACTTCTGAAATGGTCCATCGTGTTGAGCGAATTTCATATTGACTACAAACCAAGAACGGCGATAAAAGCCCAAGCCTTAGCCGACTTCTTGGCTGAATCCACTCATGAAACCGACCTGGAAGTCCTCTTGGAGAAAGAGATTGCGGTAGCTCGGACAAGGACCTCAGTAGCTCGGACGAAGAGCTTGACAAATGGAAGTTATTTGTAGATGGGTCTTCCAATCAATACGGATGTGGTGCAGGGCTTGTTCTCCAAACCCCGGCAGGTGAACAGATGGAATATGCTATACGGATTGGGTTTAAAGTCACCAACAACGAAACCGAGTACGAAGTACTCCTCACCAGATTACGAGTCGCCACCAGATTGGGAGTAAAATCGATTGACGCTTACAGTGATTCACAACTAGTGGCGAACCAAGTTCAGGGAGATTACCTCGCCAGGGACGTACGAATGGCAGCTTATCTAGATGAAGTCAAATGCTTAACTCAGAAAATCAAAAGTTTCACCATTCAACAGATCCCCAGAGATGAAAACAGAAAAGCTGACGCCCTAGCCAATTTTGCCTTGACTTTTGATTTCATATCAGATAGAAGTATACCTCTGGAATTCCTGTTCAAACCAAGTATTGAGGTCACCAAACCTGTCTATCAAACGGAAATGGACCTAACATGGATGGAAGAAATCATTGCGTACCTCTAGAACGGCACACTACCAATAGATAAACTTCAAGCTCGCCGGATCCGATATAGATCTGCGAGGTTTTGCCTACTTCATGGGATTCTGTACAAACGATCTTTTTCAGGTCCTCTCTTAAGATGTCTCCGACCTGACGAAGCCAATTATGTGATGAGAGAAATCCATGAGGGCATCTGCAGAAATTATTCAGGGGCGAGGTCACTAGTACGAAAAATAATTCGCCAAGGCTACTTTTGGTCCTAGATGGGAAGTGATGCAACAACATACACCAGAAAGTGTGACAAATGCTAGAGATTTGCATCATCTAACCACCTTTTCCATACTGATATTGTGCCAATTACCAGCCCATGGTCATTTGCCCAATGGGGGATAGACATACTGGGACCTTTGCCTCAAGCTCCATTACAGAGAAAGTTTTTGATCGTCGCCATTGATTACTTCACCAAATGGGTGAAAGCCGAGCCGCTAACCACAATCACCGAGCATAATACAAGGAATTTTGTTTGGAAAGGTATCGTCTACCGATTTGGAATTTCCAAGGTCCTCATCTCGGACAACGCCAGGCAATTCGACAACGATGGATTTAGACAATTCTGTTCGAATCTCGTCATATCACATCATTTCTCCTCGCCTGGTCACTCCCAGGCCAATGGCCAAGTTGAGGTTACTAATAGAACCATCTTGAGAAATTTAAAAATTAGATTGGAGAAATCCAAAGGCGAATGGGTAGAAGACCTACCGAGCATATTGTGGGCATATCACACGACTAGCAGGATTCCTACTGGTAAAACGCCTTACTCCATGGTTTACGGAACAGAATCAGTGATACCCGCTAAAATCGAAATGCCGAGTTTTATGACTTCAAACTTTGACAAGGATAGAAATGAAGGCGAGCTGAGACTCAACCTCGACCTCCTTGATGAGAAACGGGAGCAAGCAAGCATACGCCAAGCAACTTATAAACATTAGGTCGTCAAATATTTCAATCAGAGAGTCAAATACAGGTCATTCTTACCTGGCGACCTAGTCTTACGAAAGTTACCCTATCTACTAAAGAGCCAAACGTAGAAAAACTAGGCCCAACATGGGAAGGCCCTTATAAAGTCGTCAAGGTATCTAGACCGGAGACTTATTGGCTTGAAGATATGAATGGGAAGGCACTCCTCCATTCTTGAAACGCCGAGCATCTGAAAAAATATTATCAATGACATTCAGTCAGCTCGCCTAGGCAAAATAATTGTAATGATTGTCAGCTTATTTCATGTAATAAAACTTCTCCAGTTCATTTCAATTATCACCAGTTGCAGGATGGAAGTCACCAGGATCCAAGATCGCTAGTTCATTGTAAAATGACTGAGGCATCTTGATCGCCTAATTCAAGATCACCAATTCATTCTAAAATGACAGAGGCATCTTGATCGCCTAATTCAAGATTGCCAGTTCATTGTAAAATGACGGAGGCATCTTGATTGCCTAATTCAAGATCGCCAGTTCATTCCAAAATGACGGAGGTATCTTAATCGCCTAATTTAATATCGCCAGTTCATTGCAAAATGACGGAGGCATCTTGATCGCCTAAATTCAAGATCGCCAGTTCATTCTAAAATGACAGAGGCATCTTGATCGCCTAATTCAAGATCGCCAGTTCCCAGAGGCATCTTGATCGCCTAATTCAAGATCACCAGTTCATTGCAAAATGACGGAGGCATCTTGATCGCCTAATTCAAGATCACCAGTTCATTGCAAAATGACGGAGGCATTCAAGATCACCAGTTCATTGCAAAATGACGGAGGCATCTAGATCGCCTAATTCAAGATCGCCAATTCATTCTAAAATGACAGAGGCATCTTGATCGCGTAATTCAAGATTGCCAGTTCATTGTAAAATGACGGAGGCATCTTGATCGCCTAATTCAAGATCGCCCGTTCATTCTAAAATGACGGAGGTATCTTGATTGCCTAATTTAAGATCGCCAGTTCATTGCAAAATGACAGAGGCATCTTGATCGCCTAAATTCAAGATCGCCAGTTCATTGCAAAATAACAAAGGCATCTTGATCGTTTAATTCAAGATCGCCAGTTCATTCTAAAATGACAGAGGCATCTTGATCGCCTAATTCAAAGATCGCCAGTTCATTCTGAAATGACGGAGGCATCTTGATCGCCTAATTCAAGATCGCCAGTTCCCAGAGGCATCTTGATCGCCTAATTCAAGATCACCAGTTCATTGCAAAATGACGGAGGCATCTTGATCGCCTAATTCAAGATCACCAGTTCATTGCAAAATGACGGAGGCATCTTGATCGCCTAATTCAAGATCGCCAGTTCATTCTAAAATGACAGAGTCATCTTGATCGCCTAATTCAAAGATCGCCAGTTCATTCTGAAATGACGGAGGCATCTTGATCGCCTAATTCAAGATCGCCAGTTCATTGCAAAATAATGGAGGCATCTTGATCTCTTAATTCAAGATCGCCAATTCATTGCAAAATGACGGAGGCATCTTGATCGCCTAATTCAAGATCGCCAATTCATTGCAAAATGACGGAGGCATCTAGATCGCCTAATTCAAGATCGCCAGTTCATTCTAAAATGACAGAGGCATCTTGATCACCTAATTCATAGATCGCCAGTTCATTCTAAAATAACGGAGACATCTTGATCGCCTAATTCAAGATCACCAGTTCATTGCAAAATGACGAATTCAAGATCGCCAATTTATTGCAAAATGACTTGAGGCATCTTGATCGCTAGTTCATTGCAAAATGATGGAGGCGTCTTGATTGCCTAAATCAAGATCGCCAGTTCATGATACCATGGTGAAAATTTAAAATACTAAGTAAATTATGTCAGTAAACAAAATTTGCACAAACCAGAGCGATCGTTCAGTTACTCAACACTTCGCCAAAACTGGAATAATATTCATTAACGTGCAATTACAAAAAAAAAGAAGTTATTACATCATTGCAAGGGGGGAGGGTTTTCATCGCCTTGAAGATTGACATCTCCTTTTTCGACAGTTTCTTCGTCTGCCCCCTCTCCTTCGGCGTCCTCGTTCTCTTCGGCAAGCAGGTCATGATCAAGACCCATTTCCTCCAGGTTGATGGCAAGGTCGGGATGATGGCGACGAAGCTGTCATTTGTAGAAGTCAAACCCTTCGCCAAAATACTTTGAGGCAGCATTTTCAACAGCCTCAAAGAAATTCGACGAGGATTTAAACTCCTTAACAACCAATTTTTCGGAGCGGTCAACTCTTTCCTTCAAATCCGCAACCAGCATCCCAGCCTTTCTCAAACTGTCGGCAAGGGTGTCTCTTTTATTCTTTAACTTGGCGAATTCGTCATCGACTTGTTGCTCCCGAGCTCGGGCGTCGGCCAGTTGCTGCTCCAGATCGCCAGACAAATTCTGAAGGCGGGAAACCTCACTATCCAAAGAGGTTGCTCGCCCTTGTTGAAGGGTTGCCTCTTTGACAGTTTCTCTACTTTTGACTGCCAATGAAGATCCGAACATGAGCACCTGCTACAAACAAATCTTATTAGATCAACTGAGCATATTTAACAAGGATGAAACATTCGGAAGTTAGTATCGAAATAATACCTGGCCGAGGGCCTGAAATTTTTTTGAGGTAGTCTGGTCCAAGGATAGCTGCCCCACCTTTTCTTGATCTGTAGGAGGGATCACTCCCTGGAGGATTTTCTCGACCACGGAAGGACTCCCGAGAATAGAGGCCCTCGGACCGAGGACAACCCTCAATGAGGGTGAGCTCCCCTCCCCGGGTCTAAAAGAGGTAGTGGCCCCCGGATGGTCAACTGGATCAGACTTCTTCTTTTTGGGTTCAGGAGTGAGGGCGTGCTCCTTCCCTTTGGAATCGTCCCCGGATTTAGCCTTCTTGCTTGGCGAGGTGGAAGGCTCGTCCATTGGACGTTTCTCGCCAATTACCACTCCCTTAACGGGAGCGAATTTTTTGGCCGAGCTTTCACCTTTGGCCTTTTCCACTTTCTCGCCAAGTCTATTCAGACTAATCCTCCTCGACATAGCTGCAAAATGAAAAAAAAACATTAGACATGAAAAAGATAACCAACAAGAATAGTAAGGATTTATACCATCTGATTTAAGCTCGGGAGGTAGGCCGGTATCCGACTAGGATTCCGATGTCGAGTCCGAGCTCGATCCCAAGAGTGACGAATAAAATTCTAAAATGGGGTCTCGAACTTTTTCCCCCGACCATCTTCGCAAGGTCAGGTCGGGCATATGAGGTAGAACCCTCCTCAGTTCCTTCCTAACAGTTCCTAGGTATTCTATTGAGTCATCTTGGGAATGGCTGTCTTGATGAATGTATTCACCACGGGAAGGGCGGTACTCACCCGCTTCACTCGACATTGATGGCACGTGTGGCTTCTCGCCCTTTGTCCCAGATGCCATAGGTCCGGGAGAGCAGAAAACCCGACGAAATGATTTGGATTTGAGAAGCATGGGGACCACAAAGCGCCCGCGTTCCACCACTGATTTTGAAATCTTGTCAAAAAAATCCTACTCATACCCAAACAACCTCGGCGGATCATTGCAACGTTTATTTAAAAAGATACCAGTATTAATTCTGATTCTATTAAGTAAATATATCAAGATTATTGATAAAATTAAAACCGACCTAGAATATTCCACGACCTCGGAACCCACAGCACTCCCTCTCGAGGTAAATCATTAGGAAGCTCCTAATTTTCCCCGGAGGTGAAAAAGAATTTGGTTTTCCACCCCTTCACATTGATGGGTATCCTCCGAGGATGGTTTTCTTATATCTAGCCTTGAAATAAAGCCACTCTTGGTCCGATTTGGGGTTATTGTTGAGGAAAAACTTAGCGAGGGTCCTTGAAAATTTATGCACTCGCCACAACGCAAGGGCACCGGCGATACTTCGCCAGGCGTTGGGGACGAGCTGAGCTGGGCATATGTTATAAAATATTAAAATTAACCTTACGGTAGGATGAATGGGAAAACGAAGGCCCGCGGGAAAGGCAGCCTCATAAAAGGCCACCTCGCCAGGGCGGGTGGAAAGAATGGTTTTGTTCTCCTCAGGAAGTCTAATCTGGACACCCTGAGGGAAGGAATAAGTCTCCCTGAGCAAGTCTAGGTCCTCGGGAGTCATAGTATTATACTCTTTTCCTACCGAAGGGTGAATATCACCTAAATGGGCGACCTCAGGAACTGATGGATCTTCCATTGGAGACCTAGGAGATTGTCTTACTTCGTCAGTAATATACGACGATCCTTCTTCCAGATGGTCGGACACCCAGGAGGCAAAGACTCTGAGTCTGAAGGACTCGCCTTAGACCTATAGGACATAAAATAACGAGGACTAGGTTACTTACTGTGCTAGGAAAGGGAAGGCGACCATAAGCAGAGGCGAGAAGGGCGACCACAAACGAGAGTGAGGAGAGCAAGATCTGTGGTTTGGCAGCAGAAACAGAGGTGTAAGTGAATGAGTGGGACCCCCTATATATAGGAAATACCAATGGTTGAGATCCATCTGCTTCAACGTCCCAGATTAGGCGACCTTTTGAAATTCGAGCCCAAAACCGCATATCCCGCCAAAATTCATCATTATGGTGCCGCCTTTTCCGCCCAAACTTCCCCGCAGAAATTAATACCCTGTCCTACGTGTCCAAACCAGAGAAGGGTTGCATTTAATGCGTGCCCATGTGGTTCCATGACTTTTAATGCCCCGAATATCTCGGCGCTTTGAGTAGGGGGCTACTGATGTGGGATAATTTGGATGAGTTCTAAATCTAAATATATTCCGAGTAAGGCACGTCGCCCAAAGGTTCCAAACACTCACCTTCCTGGTCGCCTCATATTTTTAATAAATTGAGCCCCGCTTCGTTTACACGAATAATCCCTCCAAATCGCCATCGGGCGAGGTGGTCTGTCTCGCCCGAGGCAAAGACGTCTCCACAAAGACACCGCCTCCAAAAAGAACTTCATCCCCGTTAGAAGTCTATTTCCATGAGACTCCACCATCATTCCATCTCCATGAGAATCCCACCTATACAAGGGAAACATCTCCAATAGACTCCAGCCTGATCACGAGGCCTATAAATGCGGGTTGTTCACCAGATGGCATCCTGATATTATTCTAGATTTTATTGGGGGTATCCTTCCATGCTTATCCTTCCGAGGAACTCGCCATGATTCACTGACACGGCTCAGTACTCCA
>BRYE01000012.1:9162531-9165031 GCA_030159115.1 Actinidia arguta var. hypoleuca | reverse complement strand
GAGTTTGCCCATGTGATAAAAATTGATGACAAGGGTGTGCTAATATTGAGGACAAAGATGCTTACAAGTTGCAAGTAAACAACTCCAAAAATTATATGAACAATTACAATACAAAGTCAAAAATCACCAGCCAGAGCCCAATAAAAAATTCAGAGTCCTCGTCTATAAATACCTGATCTTCATTGGAACAACTTATCAATCACAACGACAAGACAAGGCAAAATAACAAGATCAAACATAGCACCGAGAATGTCGTCCATATGCAAAGGTAAAGATTAGCATTTTGAATTAAAACTGCAGGTATGCAATATTAGCAGCCTAATACGAGTTCTTGTAAACTATGCAGGTAAGAGTTCGTGGCCCGAGCTCGTTGGGGTGAAGGGAGAAACGGCCGAAGAGACGATTGAGAGAGAGAATCCTCTGGTTAATGCCGAGATTGTGTTAGAAGGAACACCGGTTATTGAGAATTTCGATTGCAGAAGGGTTTGGGTTTGGGTTGATGAGAACAATGTTGTTACGATTGTCCCTGTGATCGGTTAGGGTTTAAAGTGATTGATTCCTGAAATAATATTGATTATGATTTGGTATTTTAGTGTGTATGAATGGAAGCCCCAAGAAAATAAGAATGGAGTTGAAACTCTCCATGTGTTGTACTAAATTCTTAACAAGAGTGATTTAATAAAGTCAATTATTGTGTTCTTTCTCTAATAAATTAGCCTCTGTGTGTGTGCATGATGATTTTATTTGAAATAAGATGCAACTTGAAATGACTCGAGAAGTCTCTCGAGTTTAAAATTTGAACTTCATAAACGTCACATTGATTTGAACTGATAACTTTTTAAGGCACACTGAGAAGATTATTTATGTAGAAATCAAATTCATTAGATAATAACAGTCACGAACTCACGTGATCGAATCACATTGGTCTTAAGAAAATAAATTATCTATTCTAAAAATTACACCAGCTGTCCCGATAAAAATAATCTAATTACAAGGTTACCAATATCCGATCAAATTGATTTTTTTTTTTACGTAAATGATCATCGCAGTAATTTCTATGAGATGAATAATTCGGATAATAGTATAAGTTCAGAATGTAGTAAAAATTAAACCCTAAATTCCTAAACTTTAGATAAGCTTCATCCTTTAAAAATTACTTTTATTTATAACTTGGTGTGTACACTAGGCCCGTTGGGAGTGGGGACCATTGTCTCCACAAGTCAGAAGTGGTTATAAATTGATCTCAGCTTTGTTAACCTTTGTCAGGAAACTATAAGATGCGCATATTTTTTTAGAACATCATACATTTAATTAAATAGACAATTTTACTTTTAGACACATATAAATTTCTTTTCATTGTGTGTACAGAATGAAATAGTCAAATTCTAATTGAAAGGTTTTTTCTTAATGGAGTAACGTTATAAATATATATGTATATAAAATATTCATACAGAATGACGTGTTTTTTTTGTAAGTTTTCCATTTTAAACCGAAACAATTATATATAGATCATAATTTACAAATACTCAGTCATATTAATTCTTGCCGGGATTTTTCTATAATTGTTTTTTGAAAAATTCTATACGTAATCATATTTTTATCACTATTTTATGTCACCTCTCAGTTGGATGCTCGTGATGACTGATATAGCTCATCATCATTTAGCTATTGCATTTATTTTTCTTGTTGCTGGTCATATGTATAGAACTAACTACGGGATTGGGCATTAGTTCCACATTATAAAAATTTACTGAAATTCACAATTTGATCACAAGGGGTGCTAATCCCATATGGCAACTGCTAAGGCCTCCGTTTGGATAAGTTTTTTTTTTACTGCTTTTTGGATATTTTAGCCCAATTTTTTTACTTTGTTTGGGATAAGTATTTTTGCTGTCCATTTATTTATTTTTTGTTTAGGTTTTTGCTATCCAAGAAATAGTTTACCCATAAAACAAACTTTTAGATACTCCAAACAAAAAACGTGGGCATTTTTGTCTCAATTTACCTAAAAAAAATTATTAAAAGTGAAAAAAATTATTTTTTTTAGCAATTCCAAATGGGGCCTAAAATGATATAATTTTCATTAGTTAAATATATTTCTAAGCTTAATTTTGCGGTTATTTTTGGAGTCAATCTTAGAATATAATACTATATTTATACTATTTATTAAGGGAGAACCATTTGGTATCCGGAAATTTTAAAACTATGCATATTTTTCTTTCATCAAAATTGGCCCTACAAAACCTTTTTTTTTTTTTTTTTTATTTACTTACAATTTAGTTGTCAAACGGAAAAAATGACAACTACAATTTCGGTCCTGTGAAATTTCTCCCTTTTTCTGTTAAATAATAAAATAAGAACCGAGAACAAGGTATTTTGAGCAAACAACATTTTCATGATTTATGAAAATCTGTTTAATATAATTTAATTTTTATGAATGTTTTTTTTTGGACAACATGAAGCAAATAAATTTTCCACCATGTCTTTCTGTACCGTGAAA
>BRYE01000012.1:9127531-9130031 GCA_030159115.1 Actinidia arguta var. hypoleuca | reverse complement strand
TTTTTCCACTACCTCCTCCTCCTCATTCTTCAGCTTTTTAGCATTTCTCTCAACAACCCAACTCTCTCTCTCTCTATTTGTGAAAAGTCTTTAATACTTGGGGGTCATTTTCATTGGAATTTTTTTCTTGAGAAAAGTAAGGAGAAGTGTAACCAGAAATGGGCGAGGAGTGGTTGTACAAGGGGACGGTGGCAGCGGCAGAAAGAGGGGGAGGTTAGAAGATAAGGAGAGATTTGGTGGGGAAGGAAAGAGAGAGAGAAAGAGTAGTAGTCCTTCTGGGTGCATGAGTGCAATCTTTCAACTCTTTGATTTTAACCAGTTTCATCAGGTTCCACTTCAACACCAAGTACTAGACTCTTTCCTTCCAGAAGAATCCACAATCCTCAAAGGTCCCCCCTTCCCTCTCCTCTCTCTCTCTATATATATTCAAGAATTTTGAGTTGTTGGTTTGATGGGTTTTGTGGAATTAATGCAAGGGTAGAAGCACCAAGGAACAACTTGGAGATGGATGGGCCTTTTATGGAAGCTGCTTCATTTCCAGCAAGTCTGTAGTGCGACTCCTACAACCCTTGGCACGATGACCAAGTTAGTTACACACATAGCAATTTTCCAAGAACTTCTTTTGATCATTACCTTTAGAAGTTTGACCACTTAGCTTCCATTTCTAATTTTGATTATGTCTTTTGGCCACATGCTCTACCATCCTTTTTTTCGATCGGCAAAAGAAACATTTCATTAATAATACGATGGAACCACCCAAAATGGGAGATACAAAAATCACCTTCCATGGTAGCACGTAGCATGGTCGGAGAGATATCAACCAAAAGCTACTCCATAATAAAAATAATGCTAAATCAAGAACTAAGCATCTTTAATACATATTAATTAAGGAGTTTTACTCCTTAGCCTCTGAATGCCGTGTAGGTTCTGGTAAATGTCAGTGATTGAGTAGTCCTTGAGATTACAATGAATCTTGACCCAAAAAGCAACACGAAATTTGATTAAATCAAAAATTACTCCCTTACCCGCTAAGATAGATGAAAATATCAAATTGTTCCTTGCTTTCCATATCGACCAAATCGTTGCATAGAATATCGTTTCCCAATAACATTTTTCCACCTCCATCAATGGACAAGAAAACCATGCTACCATCAAATCAAAGAGAGAGAGAGGGAGGGCAAACCCATTCAAATCCCTTACACTGCATACAATTGGACCATATGTTCCAAGAGAAGCTACAATGAAGAAGCAAATGGTTTGAGGTCTCAGTTTCCAAGTTACACAGCAAGCATGTACCAATACCTCCGTTGATTGGGATGCCCCTCCTAAGCAAACAATCCTGAGTCGCTATTTTATCCTGAATCGCTAGCCAAGAGAACACTTCGATTCAAAAAGGGCAAATGTTTCTCCATACAAGATTGATAGATTCCCCAGATGAATTGTCCATGACAGCATTACTCTCCCATTTGGTGTAAAAAAATTGACCAAAAAGACCCTGTTTGATCCCACTTCCATGACAAAGAGTCATTTCTGATGTTGGAGAAAGAAATTCTTTGCAGATGTTGTTTTAGTCGAAATAGCAACTCTTCCTCCTAGACAAAAAGGTTGCGCCTAAATTTCAGTTTCCAATTTTCATATTATGACTCAACAAGTAAGTCCCTAAATTTTGTTATTTTATTGATAGAGATTAAGAATAATCTAGGGAATTCTTCCTTCAATGATCTGCCACCACATCAACTATCTTTCCCAAAATTAGTTTGAGCCCCATCCCCAAGTTGTATTTGAAAACCTTGTTGAAAAAGGTCTAAGACTATGGGATCACTCGAGCCAAGCAAGCAAATGGCACCCCATAATGGATATGGAGAACCAATATTAGGAAGACTGGGATGCCACTGATCTCAAGAATATCCATACTTTGCAGCTATAACCTTGTACCATAAAGCATATTTTTCATAACCAAATCTCCACCACTACTAGGCTAGGAGAGCAGCATTGTGGGCTACCAATTGTCTAATCCCGAGTTCGTCCGCTTTCTTTCTTCTAGTCACAGTTTCCTAATTCAAAAGGTGAAGCTTTTTCTTTCCCTCACTATCCCCCCACAGAAACTGTCTTTGAATTTTCTCCAACTCTTGTGCAACTGTAATGGGCATCTTAAAGAGCGACATAAAGTAAATGGCAAGATTAGAAAGAGCATATTTGATCAGACTAGTCCTCCCACTGATTGAAATACGGTTCCTCTTCCATAACGCCAATTTCTTTTTGAATCTATCGACAATTGGGTTCCAAGTCTTAATCCTTCTAGGGTTAGCTCCCAATGGAAGACCAAGATACGTAAGAAGAAAACCCCCAGATTTACACTTCCAAATTCTTGAAATTTCATTAATTTTTGCCTCTAGAATATTCACCCCTGCTATCACACTCTTTGAGAAGTTAATTTTTAGTCCGGAGATCAATTTAAAATAGATCAAAATCCTCTTAATCGTCACCACCTCATTTTTAT
>BRYE01000012.1:9102531-9115031 GCA_030159115.1 Actinidia arguta var. hypoleuca | reverse complement strand
TATGTAAATATTTGTTATGATTATATTACCTTAGTTAGGAAATTCTGATTAATTGTATTACTTTAATAGGCTTCCCCGTTTACCTATATAAATAGCCTACTGTATTCATTCTTAAGGCATTCAGAAATACAAAGCATCTTTCTCTAGTTCTCTCTTCTAATAATAGGCTTCATCAATTTGAAAATTACAAGCCAATATTTTTATATGTTTTTTGCTGAGGAAGAAATACAGCCATGAAACGTCTATTGAAGATAGAGTTTTGCTTATCCAAATTTAAAATAGTCTACACGAGCTGAAGTCATAGACTCATTCAAGTTACGTAAGCTTAGGTTATAGTTTTGTATTGCATTGAACAATGTTTTCAATATGTCTCAAATGGAAAAGTCAAAAATGAGCAACCACAAGCTCGTCGCAAATTCATTATAAATACCCATGCATTACAACAACAATTTTATCACAAAATTCAACACATAAAGAAGATATAGCAAAGTTCATAACATAAGCATGTCGACTGAATGTGAAGGTAAAGATTTTCTCCTTCTGACTTTAGATTTCTGTTTTATCAAAAAACAAAAATCGAAATCTTTAGGTTGTATTTTGGATTAAGTATTTGATGAGAAAAAAATAACATGATTGAAAAAAATTAGAGAATTCAACAGGCCAAATCATTAGATCATTTAACTTTTCCATTTTCTTTTTTCCTCGACCTTCCTTCACCAAATCCAAATCCAAATCCAAGTAGTCTTAATTTTTTATTTTTAGTTAACTTTTTTTTTTATAAAAATTTTGTCCAATTTTTTTCTTTTTCTTGTTTGCTGGAGCTTGTACTTTATGCACCGAGAAAGTTAAATAATGTTTCATCGCATTTTGAAAGAAAAAACTGTCTACCAAGGACAAAAATAATCAACTTTTTCTCTAAAAAATGGATGTTGCCATGAAAAAAATAATATTCTCTTAGAAAATTTTTTTTAGCAAATATGGTTCATATTCTTTTTAAGTTTCAGACTTTCAGGTTCCTCCAGTGAAAAAAGATTAAGAGAACCAATGGTATATAATTTTAGAAAAAAGATTCCTAAAATGTATGGCCAAATTACTTTTTTGTATTCGGCCGAGTCCTTTTAGTAAAAGATTAATCAATTAAGAGAACGAATGGTATATAATTACTATATAACAAAGTTTCCATTTATGTGAATTCAAATTTGATCTCCTTCCATACCTCCCAAGCAACTCCTAATTCAAAACTCTATTTTCTCGAGTAAGATCACGTCCCTTGTTACAATCGTGTACACACACTAATAGAGTAACTCTATTAACCACGACGCACGGTGTACATATTTGCCTAATACGTATTTTCCTATTATTGATGCAGGGAAGAGCCAATGGCCAGAGCTCGTCGGGAAACAGGGACAAACGGCCGTGGCCACCATCGAGAGGGAGAATCCTCTTGTCGATGCTATAATTGTGTCAGAAGGAATGTCTGTTATTTTGAATTTTGATTGCAAAAGGGTTTGGGTTTGGGTTAATGACTACGGTGTTGTTACAAGTGTCCCTGCGATTGGTTAGGTTTTGAAAGTGACTTGTCCTTAAAACACTAATTATGTACTTATGATGTCATTGTGTCTGAAAAGGGGGCCCCAAGAAAATAAAAAATGGAGTTCATATTCTCCATATGTGTATTGTACTAATTAACACTGAAATAAGATTGGGTTAAACAGTTGATTAATCATTGTGTTCTTTCTTTAATTATTATTTATTAGCATCTCTCTATCTCTCTATTAACATCCAAGACAAGCTCAGCAGACTAGTCCCAACACATGGACCAGCAAACTTAGGCATAAGTTGAGAACTAATATTTAGAAAGGAAGCTAAAAAGAAAGGGTACAACTGTTAGCGTGATAAGCGAATCAAATTGCTTGTGTTCGGCTCGTTAAAAGTTTATTTGAGTTTGGTTTGTTACATAAACAAACCAAACTCGAATATATTTTCTAAGCTTGTTAAGATTTCAAACTAAGATTAAACAGTCTACTACTCAGTTCGATAAGCTTATAGTATTTAAAAAATTCAAGCTACTCAAGCTCAACTAAAGCTCGTTCGAGATTGGTTCGAGTAATTATAAACAAACCAAGCTCGAATGTAAATTTAAAGCTGAACAATCTAACGTTCAGCTCGTTTAGCACCCCTGCATTGTGCTATATTACGGGATTGACAAGCGTGAGAATAAGAATGAGGAGAATAATTATTCCAATGCAGATCAACCACCGGCAGTTTTTTGGTTCTTAGTCTCATCGCTTACATACTGGGCAGCTTTCATCACATGGCGCTCAATGTCATTCACCTGCTGCCCCCATGCCAACACCATCATCACCACGTCCAAGAACACCTGGTTAATCTCTAGTAGGAACTTCTCAATCTCCTTGGCTTCGTCATGTCTGTACTGTACCGCCACCGCTATCTCCAGCGCTCTCCCCCTCCCATGCTCCTGTACCCAAAATTACAGATATTCACAAAAAAATATAGCCACAAATAGATAATTTTCTAACTCAATCCTTGAAAACTATTACTTCGTTTAATAACCATCAGAAAACTAAGGCTTCATTTTTAGCAGCAACAAATTGACCCGGGGAACCAAGTAAAGCTTGGCACAGTAATTATGTAGCATAATGCCTTCAGAACATAAAGAAAGACAGTAGTTCTATGTCCAACCTTTATGCAAGAAAACGAGGTGTACCAAAAAAATCATGGCGAAGAGGGTCAAATGAGAACCACAAATCTGGCACTATTTCACATCTGCACCACGAAATGTGGAACTCATTCGGCCCATTGTACATGCAAGTCTACCGTCTTGCAAAGAAAAAGGGAGTCTCTCATGTACATACATGGTTGACGTACTACAAAGAAGAGGAATGCGGAAAAGCAAACTCCAAAAGGTTAAGATGCACAAGGTTGCTTAAATATAAATCCACGAACCCATATAAGTTCTGAAACAAGAAGGCTAGCTTTGTCAATTCGGTGAGGTATTGGGACACAACCCATGCCTCTTTTTTGTGTTATAGAAAACAAATTGAGAACATGGATAGACAACGCCCTGTATTTGCTCTGCCGTACGGTGTTGATCCCACAGCTGTTTGGTGTGTAGTTCGGTATGCCCAGATTGCTTCGTACAAGCGTTCATGCCTAACTAATACCAGACAAGTTCGAAAGCTTCACAATGTACATCACAGCTGCAAACTCCCTGGCAAAGTATAGTACTACTAGTTGTAGAGCTTGTCAGATTATTTGCAGCTGCCAACGACTGAAAGCAAATAACAAACCATAACAGACAACAAGAGCTTTAAAGTACAAGCCACAGTCATTTCCAGCTAAATCAACAAATCAAGATATTTGCCAAAAATAGTTCCAAACTTGTCTAAGTTAACATTTCATTTCACACTAATCATCTACAACAAGCAAACTAGGACAAACTTTCTAAAGATTGAAAAGTTTTTCGCTCAAAAAACTTACACTTTTATGTAATTTTCGTAGGAGTTGTTTATATGGATTATTTGCAACTTTGAAGTAACTTTCTAGCACAATTTAGTGGCTGCGGGTTGCCACATTAGACTCGCATGCCTTGTCATTAATATTATCACATGGGCAGACTCATCACCAGGGATGGTTCACGCTCCAAGCTAAGGATCATTTATTGACTAACTTGACCAATAGTTTCCATATTTCCAATTATGTCAATAATACAATTCCTTTTGTGCGCATATGAATGCATATAAGGAAAGAACAGACCATTTTGTACAAAAGAGTAACGCCATATGGAAGTTTCTCTATGCACATTAGGAAGTGAGAAAAGTGGTCATTTTTGTCTTTTAAGCAAATTCACAAGAAGCCACGTCAAATATAATTAAGAGTAACTAAAACTAGAACATTTTGGAACTTAGAGAATTTTATATGAGATTGTTTCTGGTTCAAAGAAGCTGGATTCAGTTCTTGGCTCTTCGGAACATAACAAAATATTTTTGTTATTACATATTCTTGTACTAGCAACATCTGCACAGTACTGTGTCCACAATTGTAACTTTTTGGCAGCAATCTTTCCAACCTCTTTTCATTTTCTCTTCCTACCTTGTGTAGCGTCAAACACATTCATTTCCTTTAATTCAAAACCCCGAATTCCCTGGACGTATATTCTTTATCTATACAATTAAACTCAAATATTCGATTTCCAGAATTCTTACAATATTGGTTTGCAAGATGTATCAATCAACATATATGTGCATCAATATCATATTGTATGTGTGCCAGTAAATACATTCTAATGATTCTAATGGCATAAAGAGTTATTCGAGGACCATATAGATATCAATATAGAAGTTCATAGATATAACTTTGACTAATAAAGACATCTTGCAAACACATTTCAAGACAAAACATCTTCATCGCATTGAAATATCATGCAATCCAACTTCACAAGTTCTACTGGGGAGTTAAAAACGCACTATTTCAAGAAATGATGGACGATAGATTTAAGTTTGAAGTAACATGCATTGTGTTAGAGCCTCACTTAGGTTGGTTCTTCTCCCAAGAACGGCACGCTATCACTAATGACGAATATGTCACATGATCCCCAATTAATAAAATGGAATTATAAGAGAATGGAAACTCTAGGATCCCAAAACTCCAAACCCAGAAAGTAACCCAGAATAATCCAAGAAGTTATCGAGTGTGGACACCTAGAAAAGAAATTTCTGTAGAAACCTCAATGATGCCCCAAATTGGTATCAAAGTCGGAGATCTTTAATTATTTTATAAATTACATACCTGGCTGCGGATTATATGATTCAATGAAGAATGAACCAATAAAAAGGAAATTAGTTCAGCTATTATATCTGGGTGGAAACTATGCATGCTGAATTCATCTCCTAATAAACATTTAGACCAAGAAATACCAAAATTGAGACAAAAAGGTTTACTACCTAACGTGTTCAATTTATATTTCACTGAAGTTATAAGCCAACAAACTTGCAAGTGGAACAAAGAAAAAGAGAGCAACTAAAGAGTTCAACCTTTGCATTCTAATCTTCCACTAACTTAAGAACAAACACTTGATCCAGGATCAAGAAATATGTAGATGGAATAATCATAAAAAAAACTAAATCACTACAAATGATTTGTTCTTAAGACTAACTAGAATCAATTGTCAGAACAATCAATGGTAAGAATAAATCATTTGTAAGGGGTTGACTGTCAGAATTGCAAAATAAGGCCCCAGCGTTGAATTTGGGGTAATGTGTTGTGAAGCAAAGTGTATTTAACCCTTAATAAAATAAGTGTTAAAGCACTGCCCATCAACATAAACGACCAAAATACTTGAGTATCCATTTTTCATGCCCATTTGTGCTCACCACTTGGAATTTCGATATCATCCGAATTTGATAGTATTGTTCCCCCATTGTAATATCTAGTTAATAGCTTAGGACGTGACGACAAGAGCAATTCTTGAAGACATCTATAGAATTCGACATTTCAGTGTACCATACATAACTTAAAGAACACTATCATCCAAGAGGTTATAAGTAAAGATGAAACTTACTCTTAAAGAAATCACAGAACCTCAGAAATACTTACATGCAACGAGCATCCATTTCTAACACTTCAATAATTCCTCAAATTCAAATGCATGCTTATTTATCCCTTGACAAGAGCTTTTGGATCATTTTAAACATCTCGCATTCTTCAGCATCAAGTGTCAGTACATATACCAGCACGGACATGGTAGATGCATCTGGTAAGAAATTCCGATCAATCATTTCTTGTTGATATACCATAACCTTAAGTCTATCACCTCTATTGAGGAAACCACGCAAAATTATTTTATGAGTGACATCATTTGGTGAACAACCATTTGCGTCCATGCTGAGAAGTAACTCCTCGGCTTCATCGAGCAGGGACTCCTTACAAAGTCCACTAATCATAGTAGTGTAAGCCTTAACATCAGGTTTCAAACCTTTGGCTGGAAGGCAACTAAAAATTTTATGTGCGTCTTCAAGTTTTCCAGATTTGCACATGTGATCAATGAGGATATTGTAAACAACAATTTTAAGAAATATTCCCCGATCCTCCATCGAACGAAAAACCTCTATCGCCCCTCTATTGCCTTGCCAACTTTCTGGTTCTTAAAGAAGCCAACAAGACCGAGTAAGTGAAGATGCTAGGATGTTGACCCTTAAATAGCATCTCAAGAAAAATATTTTCTACAGCATCACACTTGCCAATTTGTAAAAGCCACTTTAAAATAGTGGTGTAAGTCACGACAGTAGCTTCTAATCCTTTAAATGAATTTCCTGGAATAGTTTCTATATTCATCTTGTTGATGTATCCATTGATTAAAATAGTATAGCTTCAGATGTCAGGCTCAAGGCCCATATCCACCATGGATTTAAACACATCTTGTGCTTTACCCATGTGGCCTTGTAAACAAATAACCATCCATTAGTCCATTGTGAGTGAACATATTGGGTTTTTTCACCTCTTAGGATCATGATCTACAGTATTCCCTCTGCTTCTCTTGCCATTCCCTCCTTGCAAAGTGCATCCACCAATACATTGAATGTAATAACATCTGGACAGATGTTTTGCTCCTTCATGTATCTCAACATTATTTTGGCGTCCTTCCATCAACCTGAATTTACCAAGTCTGGCATGATATCCCCCCTTCTTATCTCCGACAATAGGCTTAAAGCATTATCTATATTTCCGTCTTCACAAAGGCTATCAATGATCGTGTTATACATCACAACAGTAGGCTTATAGTTCCATTTTTCCATACTTCTTAGAAGTTATATGGCCACTGGAGTGTTCCCTATTTTACAAAGCCCATTTATAATTGTCGTATAAGTAACTTCATTAGGTTTGAAGTTGTCCTCGTTTATCAACTTTGTGAACAATTCCACAGTATAATCTTCTAAGATGAACCCACTGATCAAAGTATTGAACGTAGTCACAGTCTGTGCATAACCAAGTTTGAAGAAGCTTCCTAAGATAGCAAACCCGTAATCCACCCTATTCCAGCGGCAAAAACGACTAATAAGAATATTCAATGTCTACTCGCCAACCGGAATACCCAACGCGTAAATTTTTTTTATACAAAGAAATCACAGTCGAACAATGCTTTTGGCAATGGCATGTAACAGCTGAGTGAAATTGATGACCCGAGGAAGAGGTCGAATTCAAACCATTCGATAGAACAAACGAAGAGCATCGTCCAGGATATCGAAACCCGATATGGATTTCTCTGAAACTAGTTTCTGTATTTGGTTTCGATCCACTGTTGAAACAACATCAGGACCAAAAGGGTTTGTTGAAAATTGGGTATGAAGCAAGAATGTATCACCCACCAATGAAGACAACCATGGATTAAACTTGAATGAGGGAAGAAGATTGGTACATTTACTGCAGACCAAAGTAACTCTGAAGATTCGCCTTTGAGACATCGGAGAGAGAATTTTAATTATAACAAATTAAATTTATTATTTTAATTTGATAACAATTTAAATTATTTATAATTCTCCATACAGAATCAATTACTTTCTACTTAAAATGTACTAAAACCACATGTATAGAATTTTTCTCTTTTTAAATATTTAATCTAACCATTTTTATTTCAAAATAGTATAAATTTTTTCTCTTCAAATAAATACAAAATTCAAGCTCTCTAGTTTATCTTATTAATTGTTTCAATTATAGATTTAAATAGGGTACCACTATAAGAGCCGTTTTGATGTATTTTGTGGGAACCAATTGTCTTATGTAAAGAAAAATTAACAAATGATTTAAATTGTTATTGAATGAAAATTATAGAATTCAATTTGTCACAATTGAAACTGTAAGATTTAATATGTTCTTATTATTAAACTCTAAGGGTTTTTTTATAAACTTATTTGAGTTCAAACTATTTTAGGCTCAACTTGGCTTTTTTTTGGTTTTTTTACTTTCTTAGTTTTTAAGTTTTTTCAATCTTTATTTTGAAGTACAAATTCTAATTTATCTTGTTAATTGATTCAATTATAGATTTAAAAGAGGGCACCACTATAAGAATAGGGGTACCTCTACGTAAGGCAATTGGTCTCAACCCAAAATACATGAAAACGGATCTTATATTGGTACTCCTTTTAAATCTATTATTGAATCAATTATAGCAAGACAAATTAGAGTTTGTACCCCTATTAGTGAACTTTTTTTACTGGTTGATAAATTAGAGTTTGTACCCAAATATATATCTATATATTTATATATGTTTTTTCGGTTCTTAACGAGAGAAATTTAAAAATATAAAAATTATTTAATTTTAAAAAAAAATACTAAAGACGAAAAAAATATTTTAGATGGCCTTTTTGGAAAACAACTGGGGGTTTTCGTCTTTAGTGAACTTTTTTTTCTAAATTAGATGAAATTTTTTATATTTTCGGACTCTTCTCTTTAAAAAGAACCGGAAAAAGTATAAATTTTTTTTATCAATAGTTAACTAAAGATAAAAAAAAAACTCAAAAACTAAGAAATTAAGAGATTAAAAATACTTAAAAAAACAATAACCCTAAATGGGCCTTAATACAAAAATAAGGGTACAAATTATTTTAATACAAAAATACCCCTATACAAACAACCCATTTTTAATACACCGAAAACTAACAAAACAATCTCGCTACACCCTAAAATTTCCCAATTACGTTTTCTTCTTAAAAAAAATATCTTTCTTCTATAATAAAATAGGAGCTTCTTATTAAATGATTGTTTTTTAATTCCCAATTATGTTGTCTATAACAGTTATTTTATTGGGAAATGCTATGGGTACACCCATATAGCACCCCACTTGCACTTCATGGTGAGGTGTCCACACCCCATTGGAGTGTCATTGAGGTGGACCCCACTGGCACCCCAATGGGGTGTGGACACCTCACCATGGGGTGCTATATGGGTGTACCCATAGCACTACTCTATTTTATTTGAGGGTATAACTGGAATTAAAGAACAATCGGTTTGGGGGGTGTTCTAAGACCAATTCGGTTTGCATTAGAAACTCGAGGTTATTATAACTTCGCATAAGAACGATAAAAATTAGAATGAATTTAGTAAAAGTTGAGTGCATAAATTACGGCCCTTAAATATTGGATAGAGCGATGAAATTATTACTATTTAATAAAAAATTTCAACATTCAGCCCCCACAACAATATTGTTCAGTTAGTGAAAGACAAATGACATCCACTATAATTCATTAATAATTTGTCATTGAGGAGTAATACTTACTATTTCTATTATTTTCTTCCATTTCCTCACCAACCAAACAGAGGAATGACCAGAAAAAGTGGCAAGATTTTGGTACGGATCCAGCTCAATTTGGATAAGTTTTCATAATTAATTTTGTATAATATTTTTTTCAGAAATTATTTTGAGAATGAAATCATTCATAATTTTCATATAGTATTCATTTTCTTAGTAAAAATAATTTTTAAGAATTTGAAATTTCATTTTGAATATTTTTCCAAAAGTGTATTTTTTTATGAAATTGTCCCATAAAATAAGTTTTAAAAATCTTCAACCAAATAATTTTCTTAAAACTACAATGAAAAAAAGGTTTTGAAAACTAAACCAAACAGAGCCATAAAATTACAACTAATAAAATGAAAAAATAGAAAAAGTTCCCACAAGAATGAGATTTATATTAATAAAATTGTAAGGTATGTATGTTGAAAATGAAAAAAAAATAAAGCCAAAAAATGACATGTTTAAGGATTTGATGAGGGGGAAAAAAAAAAAATATATATATATATATATATATATAAATGGTAAATGATCCAATAGTTCTAAATAGTTGAATCATCTAATTTTATTTTTATTTTTTTTTTTTCACTAAATTCTTGATCCAAACACAAATCTAAAGTCAACCAACAATATTGAAGCCTTAGTTTCAAGTTGTTGATCCTATCAAACTTTGAGCATCTTAAATTTGATCTATCAAATTCACAATCAACAATTACTAAATGGTTAAAATAAATTCCAACAAGAATGAGATTTACAACTAACAACTCTCATTTTTTATTTTTTTTTGGCTACAAAGATGGGAAGAAACAATAATGGATTGGCTATTATTATGAAGGTGGTGTTGTGTTTATATACTATATATGAGGAAAGATTGAAGAGTTTTGTTTTGTTTTTTTAATTTGTTGGAAGATTTTGAATGTCACTGTACAAGGTTTCTTGGCTAGAAAAATTCCAAGTATTGAATGGGTCCTGATGAGATTTGTTTGTTTTTTGCCGCAAGATAATTTGTTTGTTTGTTTGCCTGCAAGATAGTGTTAGTTGGTTAGTAAGTTGGATTACTTCAATAAGCTGACGTTACTTTATAAACTCGAACCTGAGACCTCTCACACAGACATTTAAGTGCATAAATATGATCACCTGAACTAAATCCCAGGGTCGAGGAGGAAGTCACGAGGTCTTCAAATTGAAATGAAGTGTTTTTAAATTTTTTGTGGTGAGCAAATACTAGAACTCCTCATAAAATGGGGAACATCATGTTGACTGAGGATGTATATGAAAAAAGATTGAGAGTTTTGTTGAGTGTTTTTTTTATTTGTTGGAAGGGTTCTTGGCTAGTAAAAATTCGAAGTGCCCGTTTGAGATATTTTGCATTCGAGAGTTTTCAGAAAAATTATTTAGATTATTTTTATTTTTATTTTAAAAAAAATAATAAATTATTTTTTATTTTCTCGATTCATCTACGAATGACCAACCATGAAAGTAAATGAAAAAACATTGATAGAAAGATTTAAAAAAAAAAAAAAAATTTACTAAAAACAAAATTAATCCAATTCGAGTAAAAATTATTTCAAAGAGGGCCCAAGTATTGAATGGGTCATGATGAGAAAGGCAGGCTTCCAGATTTTTATTTTTTTTTGCATTATTGCAATCAAAGGTGTTTTATATGAAGAAATATTGAGAATTTGGTCTCTTTTTTTTCAAGGTCTTGAATGTTGACTATACCAAGTTTCTTGGCTAGTAAATTTATAATATAAATCACTAACTCATTTTAAATTTAAAATTTTTCTCTCGTTATTTACAATTGAAACCTATTTGAATTAATTCAATAGCTGAGATTTCATCCAAAACTATTTTTTTTTTCTCTCAAAAATATCACTTCCATCTTCTCAAATGTATGGGGTCCACATAGATTATAATTCAATGAATAAAAAACTCTAAAAGTGGGCATATATTTTACCCGTTAAATCATTTATTTAGTGGGACTCATAAAAAAAAATTAAAATATATTTTTCTTTCCACCTCATTTTATATTTTTTTGTATCTAATAATTGTTTTTATTATTTGATCAAATTTTATATTATTTTAATTATTTTGACGATAAAAATATAAAATATAAAATTTATTTAATTTAGAGAAAAAAATAATTTTTTTATTTTTAGTAAATTTTCTCTTAAATTAAATAATTTTTTTATATTTTAAGACTATTTTCATCTATGAAAACTGAAAAAACATAAAGTATTGACTAATAAGTAAAAATATTCACTAAAAATAATAAAAAATAAAAAATAAAGTAGATAAAAATATTATCCCAAATAGAAAGAGAAGTTATTTTTATAAGTTAATTTTCTTTAATTGTATTTTTTTATATTTATTCAAATTAATTTATTGAATGGTTATAGTAAAAATATTTGAGTAAAAAATAATATTTAAATAAATTTATAATAATAAGGACAAAAAAATCTATAATATAAGAAACAAAATATTTTTGAATATTTTAAACTATCTATAATATAAGATACAAATATTTTGAATCTTCTAAATTATCTCTTACTATATAGGTTTGGAATCAATTTGACTTAATTCAATGGTTGAAATTTCACCTGAGATAATTTTTATCCTCAAAAAAACTATCACTTCATTTTTCTCAAAAGTGTGAAGTCCATATAGATTGTGATCCAATGACCAAACTAGTAACACTTTTTAATTTATTCTCCATTATGTAGTAATGTATCTTTATATATTATTTTTTTTAGGTTATAAAATTCTAAAAAAATTTTTTTGCTTAGTACCCGTGGGTACGGACAATTACTAGTATGCTATATATTGAATGAATCAAGAGTTTTTGAAATTTCTTACCAACTTACTACCTTGGAAATGTTGAGTCCAACTCATATCTTTGGGTTCAGCTCACATTTTTGAATCTATACTCAGTTGGTCCACATAAAGGGTTTATGTGGGAATAGAATTCTCGAGTTAGTTAGAACTGTTGAAAGGATTATAATTCTTGAATTAGTTTTTTAGTTAGGATATGTTTTTCTAATAACCATTAAGTATCTTAGTTAAAATCTATCACCTCCTTCCCTGATCTATAAAAGGATAGAGTTGTGAGACTGTGTGCTGGATTAGAGAAAGGTGAAAGAAAAGAGAAGCTAGAACAAGAAAGAATTGAGAGAGAGGTTAACGGAGAATTGAG
>BRYE01000012.1:9067531-9075031 GCA_030159115.1 Actinidia arguta var. hypoleuca | reverse complement strand
CCCATGAGCCCGTCCGCTACAGTAGCAGTCCGGGTTTAGCCCAGTACGGGCTTGGCCGAACCTGTTTATATATAAAAATAACGCTTATATGATTGAATGCATTGGTAGTCCAAGTGGTTTGGTGCACGCGTGTGCACTGGGAGTGCGCGAGTTCGATTCTCAACAAACTCAAAAAATTTTCAAAAATTTTGGTATTAAGTGTTTATATATAAAAATAACGCTTATATGATTGAATGCATTGGTTGTCCAAGTGGTTTGGTGCTCGCGTGTGCGCTGGGAGTGCCGCGAGTTCGATTCTCAACAAACTCAAAAAAATTTCAAAAATTTTGGTATTAAGTGTTTATATATAAAAATAACGCTTATATAGTTGAATGTATTGGTAGTCCAAGTGGTTTGGTGCCCGCGTGTGCACTAGGAGTGCGCGAGTTCGATTCTCAACAAAACCAAAAAATTTTCAAAATTTTTGGTAATAAGTGTTTATATATAAAAATAACGCTTATATAATTGAATGTATTGGTAGTCCAAGTGTTTTGGTGCCCGCGTGTGCACTGGGAGTGCGCGAGTTCGATTCTTAACAAACTCAAAAAAATTTCAAAAATTTTGCTATAGTAGCGGGCTTACGGTCTGGGTTTTTTAACGGGTCGGGCTTCAAATTTGATGTCCAACTCGCGCTGCTACAGTAACGGGTTATGGTCCAGACGGGCTTGTTAACAGTCCGAGTTTAACTGGACTGCTACAGTGCCGGGTCGGCTACCGGGCGGGTTCGCCAACCCGGCCCAAATTTGCACCTCTAATCACACTTGGGAGTTAGTGGATCTATCCCCTGATAGTAATTCTTTGGGCTATATAAATGGATCTTTAAGAGGAAGATGAAAATAGATAAATCAATTGATAAGTACAAAGTTATGTTTTTCATTAAAAGTTTTAGATAAAAGGATGGCCTAGAATACTTTGATACTTATTCGCAAGTCACAAGTATAACATCAGTTCACGTGATTGTAGCAATAACAGCTTTGCAAAATTTGGAGGTACACCAGATGGATGTTAAAACGACTTCCTTCAATGGTGACCTAAATGAACAAATTTACATAGAGCAACCAAATGGGATTATTGTTCTAGTTCAAGAAAAATAAAGTGTGCAAACTAGTCAAGTCATTGTATAGATTGAAACAAGAACAAAAATAATGGCATAAGAAATTTGACAAAACTATGTTGCCAAATGAATTTACAATCAATGAATGTGACAAATGTGTATATATTAAATTCACAGATAAAGGCTATGTCATTATTTGTCTGTATATCGATGACATGCTAATTGTTGGCAGTAGTGATGAGCTAATTAAAACTACTAAAAAAATATTGAACAAATAGTTTGACATGAAAGATATGTGTGTTGCTGAATTCTAGGAATTAAAATTACGAGAATACCTGACGGATATACCTTATCTCAATCCCACTATATTGAGAAGGTTCGATAAGGATAATATAATGTGGCAAGGACTCCTATCGATATAAATATTCATTCATCCAAGAATATAATAAAGAGCATATCACAATTGGAGTATGCTCGCATAATTGGCAGTCTGATGTACATAATGAATTGTACTAGACCTGACATAGTATACTTAGTGAGCAGACTGAGTAGATTTACAAGCAATTTAGATGTTGATCACTGGAAGGCAATAATTAGAGTACTTAGATATCTAAGGTTCACTCTAAATTATGGAGTGCGATATACATGATATCCAACTATGCTAGAAGTACATAGCGACACTAATTGGATATCTGATACGAAAGACTCGAAATTCACGAGTGAATATTTATTTATCCTAGGTGGGGCTATAGCCTCATGAAAACCTTCCAAATTAACATGTATCACCGATTCACAATGAAATCAGAGTTCATATCCTTGTATAAGGCAAGTGAAGAGGCGGAATGGCTTTGTCACTTTTTGAAGGATGTTCCGAGTTGGTTAAAGCTTGTGTCAGCTACATGCATCTATTGCGATAGTCAATTAGTAATTGAAAATGCACATAAAAACTTGTATAATGGTAAGTCTAAACATATACGTCGTAGATACAATACCATTAGACAACTACTCTCAATTTAAGTTTTAGTTGTTGACTATATGAAGTCAAATGATACCATTGCGGATCCACTAAACAAATGGTTAAACATAGAGTTAGTTGATAAGTCTTCGAGGGTAATAGGATTGAAGTCTTTAAATTAAAGTTGCTACAAAAGTAACCCAACCTAGTTGACTGCAAATCCCAAGATCTAGGTTCAATGGGATAACTAAGTTTTTTTGTGATTAGAGGAAGTCACTGAAAGTTTACCTATTCTTATGGAACAATAGTGATGCCTACAACGGATAGGTTAAACGTGTTTTTAATGACTCTTATGACTTGAAAATTTGAGTCGGGTATAGAAGGATACTTGTAATGAGAGGTCACCTATGTGAGTGTAATGTGGGGGGCGCATCAATGAGAATTTTTAAGGCTTAATTCTTTAAACACTCATAAAACTAGGTGATGTCCAGAGCCAAAGCAAAAAATCCTAAGAACCAATATAGTGTTGGAGAAATCCTATGTGATGCCTATTGTCTTATTTTACACAAACAACAGAACAATTTAAAATGTCGCATTTACTACTCAACCAGTAAACCCGATGGGTATTCACAAGAAGGTTTTATACCAAAAGTTACATTTCTTATTGCAGAAGAGTATCCTTTGATCTCGCTAAACTAGTGAGCGCACTTCAGCCAATATCATTCATGTGGGGATTGTTGAAAAAATCAATTTTGAAACATGAGTTTCAACTAACTTCGAACTGAAAAAGATGAGACTTCGATCATCATTTTTTCCTCTACGAGGGATTTCTAATAATATAAAGAATGTTCAAAACTGATAAGGGATGGATGAGATATTGTCTCTTAAAGTGAGCTAGATGAACTAGCTAAAATGGTCAAAAAACTCTCAATCCCATATTGATTGTGAGATATGAGTGAGAGAGCTTTATAAAACTCAAGGTTGCCCCCTTGGGGTGTGGCCTAAGGGTACCCAACTTTTTAGAAGGGGAGGACCTAAATGAGCTAGGTTTCTTTTTACACCCCACACGTGCATTCTACCCAACTGTCCGACTGACCCGACCCGACCTGACCTGGGCCAGGCTAGGCTCAGATTCAAGGTTAGTAGGGTGTATTTGTCACATCCTGAATAAACGAAATCCAAACACGTAAGCAAAATACCCTAAATAAAAAAAAATTGGACTAAAACAATATAACAACATTTCGTCATAATATCATATTATAAATAATCCCTCCCATGGGACCATGCTCTCCATGAGCTATCACAATACAAAATAAAATGATAATACATGTACAAAATTCACACCGGCCCAAAAGAATATTACAATTTAAAATACACCATTATAAATTCATAAACTCAAATAAGCAAAACGGCATCCATGTGCCTTAAGAATCGAGATAAACCTCGATACCTGAAATTTTTTTAATTGTAAAGGTAAGTTATCTTGAAATAGTTCATCAAGCCAAGATCATGATACTTAAGTATAAAATAAATTTCATGATACAATAAAATAATGCGTGCATTTATATCAAAATACATTTTTCAATTCATGATTTATAAAACCAACAAGTTCTCAAACTTTCTAAACATTCTCAAAATGTTAATCTAATTATTCCAAATGACACACCTAAGTTAGTACCTAAATCGGTTTCATCATGCACCGAGCATATGAGACAGTATCCGACCAACTTCTCGATCACTAGTCGAGGGCTTTGGCTTCCCCTCCCGCATGGATTTTTCGGTCTCTCACCATGGACTTATTCTGAGTTGCATTATTCCGGATACACTAACGTACCAAATTCGGCACTACCTAGCGTGTCATTTCAAAAATAAGTTTTCAAGTCCCAAATGTTTAACTCACATTTCTAAAACAAGTTCCAAGTCTTAAATGTTTAACTCGCCTTCCCAAAACAAGTTCCAAGTGTTTAATACATAATATAGAATATATTTTTTTGCAAACCTCTTTCATTTTTGTATATGTAGGTGACTACCAGTAGTGGCCTTAAGCTCTACCAATAGATAGGAAACCAATGGAAAAACCAGAATGTTTACTACTGGTAGTGGCCCTGGGCATTACCGATAGACAGACTTCCAGAGGCTAATCAAAATACAAGCACTACCGGTAAAGGATTTACAACTATCGGTAGATCGAGCATCCATCTGACCCTGAAAAATAAAAAGACTACCGGTAGTACATTCGTGACTACCGATAAGGCACGCTAAAAACAGAACATTTCCAATTTCGTAAAATTTCAAACCTTTCATAAAACAAATTTTGTTCATCAAAAGCTAAGTCCTTCAAGTTAGGGTGTTATACCCAAAATAATGTCTCAATAGGCTAAGTATAAGCTATCAACACTCTCTCAATAATAAACCCTAACAAGTTAACCTCTTTTACCTCAAATAGATGAAAGGAAGCTCCAAGGAAATGGTGAAAAAGAGATGATGGCCGAAATTCCGAATTGCTCCGATTCTAAATGTTTTTGGTTCAATGCAAAGCCTTCGTTGCGTAGATGATTTGCCTCCAAGGGATCACTACCTAAATCTCACTCTAACACACTCAAACCTTAGCTCAAAAATTGAAACGCACTTTGTCTCAAACCCTAGAAAGAGAAGGAGAGAGATATGAAATAAATGCTGAGAATTCCTAGCTTAGGTCAAGAGGAGAGAGAGCAATAAATGTCACTTGGGCCTTAGGCCTTGTTTGGCTTACACAAGAAATTAAACTAGTTATGGGTCAAGACAATTGGGTCACTCTCTCACACAACCCACTTACAAACCCATCAAACTCACTAGTTACTAGCCATTAAAATGGCCCACACTCATAAGTCCAAATTAAAATATACTTAAACCCAATTATACCACAAGTGACCTAATTAAATTAAATGGGTCAAACTATTATCAAATTCCATATTTACATTCTAATATATACATATATATATATATATATATATATATATATATATATAAATATATACACACACATGCATATATATACACATAATGTGATGACATCACATATGCGTCCTAATTACGTAATATATAAAAAGAAAAATTTTGTAACCTTGCAGTATTCTTTGGGCTTGTGTCTCTAGGTTAGGCCTAAATTTTGTTTGGACCCAAGGCTTATATTGACTGGTTGATTGCCCCCAATGGTGGTGTTACAAAGGCAATTAGGGTTGCTATTACATAGCCGTAATCCACCATATAATGGTCATCAATTATATACAATGAATGATAGAGGCTCTCACTCATATATAAGATTATCTTCTCCTTTGTTTTCAATAAACAACAAAAGTTTGAGAGTTCACAAAATCTAAGAGAGCCTTCATTTTTTTTCAGCTTTCAATTTTTTTCGAAAGAGATATCAAAAATATTATTCCTAATCAGTGCGGTGCAATCACCAATTAGAGAAGTGTTGTTGTATCCTGAGAGGCGACGCTCAACAAATAAAGCACCGGTAAGGGCGAATTTTGCCTTAAGGATATTGTGTGGAACATGAGCCTTAACATGTTATTCTCTGCAATATTCTTTTCGATTGAATTTTCTAATTCCTTTTAGTTTCTATAATAGTATTTCTAATTCGATTTATGTGAATTGTGTATGCTATGCAATATGTTTATATATTCTTGATGTCAATTCGATTTATGTATATATTCTTTACATATGTTATGCAATTTGATTTCAATAAAATTGTGTTCTATTTAGTTTTGTATTGGACCTCAAGTAATAAAAAAACTTTTAAAATAGAAAAAGAAAAACTTGCTAGTTTTAAAGTTATGTCAAACTCGCACTTAGTTTCTTGTCTTCCTTTCTCCAGCAAAATGCAAATGACAGTCAAGAGGAGAGAGAGGAGAAAAAAAGCATAAAGAGAGAGAAAGGGAAAAAAACATATAGAGAGATTAGGGCTTTTCATGGTTGGGCACTTGGGCTCACATTAGGTTGATCTAGGTTTGGGTCTAGCATGGTTTGAACCCGGAATAGCCTAGAATTCAATGAAGACTTTTCAAAGGAAAAAAGAAAAGTAAAGAAGAAAAAAATCTATATTGTTAAATTTGATGTGGGGTAAAATCTCCACTTGTTGATGGTTTGATTGGAAATTCGCCTAAAGGATCACATCCCCAATATGTCTTCAGGTCACCAATATTATCATCGCCGATCGCTCTCCCTGCCACCCTTTGTAAGCATGTTGTTTGATCGCCACATCGCTAACAAGTGAGGATGATTACTTCACCTGATTAAAGACCATCTTTGTAGGAACTCCATTTCCATAAAGGGTCTCCATAAGACTCATTCTTAACTACGTCGCCTATAATTACGGGTTACTTTTCAAATGGCAACCTCCTATTTCATCCCGATATCCGTGGGATCTCCTTTCGTACTTTTTCTTTCGAGGATCTTGTCGTGATCTTCTCACACGACTTTCCATTTTTCATCTATAAAAGGTCACTCCCCCGTTATGAAAAGATACGATTTAATCTTTGCACACACTGAAAGCTTTGCTTCCTTATTGCTTAACTTATCTTCACCTTGGTCGGAGATTGATGACAATTGATTGTTTTTGTTGAATTTACTTGCATATAACTGATACATGGAGTGATTGAGCTCTTTGGTGATGATGGTGGGTTTTTTACTTTTCGCATAGTTCATTTTCCGTGCTGAATTGCTTAAAATTAAATTAATGGAAAATTAGTATATACAAATTCTTATATCAAAATTTGCATACGTTAACAAATTTATCAAAAAATTTACATTAGTAACAATTATATAAAAATTGCACACTTGTAACAATTTTATCAAAATTTTCATATTAGTAACAATTTTACAAAAATTTTACACACTTTTAACAAAACTTACACAAATTATTGTATCAAAATTTGTATATTTGTAGAAAAATTTATCAAAAATTTCACATTAGTACCAATTGTACAAAAATTGCACACTTTATAATAAAACTTGCACAAATTTAGATATCTTTGGCATATAATGTAGATCAAAAATGATAACAATTATAAAAAAAATTGCATATTTATGATAATTCTTATGAAGAGATAATGGCACAAAGTAAAAGAAATTAAAAATGGACAAGTGTCCAAAAATTAGCTTTTCGTGTGTGTCTACCAAATGCATTTGTGCGTGCGAGGTCTGTTGGTGGAAGAGTTTTGGTGTAGGAAAAGAAAAGAACGCATGCCAAATAGAAGAGAAGAGAAAAGGAGGGGAAAAAAGTGGTGGGAGATGGGAAGTTGAAGAGAGAGAGAGGAGTGAAATAAAGAAAGGGGAGGAAGAATAAGAATTATTAAGAGAGTTAATAATATTTACTTGTACCAAAATTTTATAATTGTAGTAGTAATTGTATTAAATTTTGCACAATTTTTACTTTATATAATTTTATATTTAATATGGATATTCATTG
>BRYE01000012.1:9060031-9062531 GCA_030159115.1 Actinidia arguta var. hypoleuca | reverse complement strand
GGGCGATTTGGATCGCCTTAGAGAGTCATGTTCTTTCCCGTTCGGAATCCAAGCCAGGATTTCCGAGGACAGTGAGACCATAGTGTCTACTCGCCCGGGTGAGGTGACCTTTTATTAGGCTGCATTCTACGCTGGCCTAAGGCTCCTAATTCACCCCATTATTATGAGGATATTGCACTTTTACAACATCTGTCCTGCCAAGCTTCCCCCAACACGTGGTGAAGTGTTATCTGTGTGGTGGTTGTGTGGCGATATTACAAGCCTGACCTGTCCCTTAATGAGTTTAGGCATCTATTAATCCTGTTCAAAAATTCGAAGCCAAACTCGGGGTGGCTTTACTTCAAGGCGAGGCCAGGCAAAACTGTAATCAAGGGGTACCTCAACAACATCAAGTGTAGCATCTCGGGAGATGACTAGAAGTCTCTTCGGGGATATCTCGAGATGAAGGAGTTCCTTGGGTCCCGAGGTCATGGAACACCCCAGGTTATTCTTCATTTCACAATTGTCCCTGAATTATCCAAGTGTAGCATCTCGCCTCCTATTAACAAGTGTTCTTTTATTTTTCGATAAACGCTGCAACAAGTTGCACATCTTGACCGATCTTGAATAACAAAGGTCCAGAAAGGTCTTCAAGAAAATAGGCATAGGAGGGTTTTTTCGGTCAAGGTCGTCCTGACTCCAAGGCATATTGCAAGTGCTTCGCCCTCAATCGTAAAATGATGGTGTCCAGTGGTGGAGACAATGCCGAGGACAAACCTACAAATGGTGCATCTCGTGTTGCGGGCGACGAGGATGAGTCACACCATTCCCGAGATGAACATTCCTGAGGTGACCACTCCCGAGATGACTCGATGGAGTATTTAGGAACTATTAGGAAGAGGATGAGAAAAATTTTACCTCCCCTACCATACATGACACTGTTAAGACTTCAAGGGGAAAAGTCTAGGATCCCCCTTAGGTTTGGGACCATAAAATTCGAAATCAAACTCTAGATCGAAGGCTTGATCAGATCCAAGGCTCCATCTTGAGCTTAGATTGGATGGTATTACCTTTTTCCTTTTCTAAGTATTTTATCTCATTCTTTTACTGATTTCAACTTCTTCTTGTTGCAACTATGTCAAAGAAAATAATATGAAATAGCTCGCCCAGCTAGCGAATAAGTCCAAGGCTGCCAACCAAAGGCATGGTGATTAGAGAGAAGCGACATTGGATAAGGTTCTTGACTTCTCACATAGCAAGAAGGGCAAGACTACGACCTACTCGAAGGGGAAGAAAACCATGCCACCACTTGAGGCTTAGAAGAAGGCGACAAAGTTTAGTAAGACGGAGAGCAAAGGAGCAACACTTGCGGTGGCTCCTAGGGAGGGCACCTCGGCTATGACAGAAAAGCTACTTAAGGGCGTGATCCCACCCTTCGACAAGGAAGAGACGGGCAAGTTGGACCTTGATCAGGCGATATCGAGGCTTTTCTCTGGAATTGGCTAGGTAATCACCTACCCTTTGGTTAAGGTCGACCTCATGTATTTTTAATCTTTTGGCTAAGTTCATACCTTTACAGGTGGTGGTACTCACGTCTTCCCTTGTTAGTCGTGGTAGGGAGCTGAGGGGTGAAGGAATGAGTCAGCAGGCTAGGGCTGAATCAGTTGGGACTGAAATGGACCAAGCTCAATAACTTTCCCTAGAGCTGAAAAAAGTAGTGGCTGAGATTAGGGTTCGAGAGCAATAGGTTGTTGAAGATCTCTAAAAGGTAAAAGATGACCAAGATGCCACCATCAATAGGCTCGAGAATGAGATTGTCGAGCTTAAGAAGAAAAAGTCCTTGCCAGGAAGTCAGCCATCAAGGAGTACAAATCTTCCGATGGCTTCCATGAGGCTGTGGTGCAAGCAGCTTCCAAATGCTTTGGTTAGGGCTTCAACTTGTGCAAGAAGCAAATCGGCCTCCTTCATCTCGAGATGGACATGCAAGGCCTAAAGATTGATGATAAGCTCGCCCGGGAGGAGGATGAGAGCAAGGACGAGAAGGAAGGGGAGAAGGGCAAGCATGACAACAACCCCCTCTTTCCTTGAACACTTGTACTTTTTTTGTAATGGCAAGATGTAACTTTTTCATTTTCAATGAATGAAAAGCACTTCATGTTTCATGTTTCCGACGTGCACTGTTTATTTCATAGCATTATATCCGTTCATATTGGCAACATCATATCTAATGAGTTTGGCGAATAAATCTTAATTAACCAGCGATGTGAATTTGGAAAACATAACTTGATCGTATGGCAAATAAAATGGCTACATAGTTATAATTCACCTTAACCAGGTAAACATCAAACCTGAACCAATTTGGCAATCTTGAAAGTCTTAAAACTTTTATTCCCTTGGAGACATCCAATTCATATTAATTTATATGATTAAATGCAGAAATTGGAAAGTTTTAGCGAAATAGGCTACGTAATTAAGTAAGGCGAGATTGAATCTTTTGGCGAAATAACAAATAGACTGGAGA
>BRYE01000012.1:9047531-9055031 GCA_030159115.1 Actinidia arguta var. hypoleuca | reverse complement strand
TAAAACAGAATTAGTATGTGCTTGAAAATAATGGTAAAATTTTATTGCAACGATCAAGAGGGCATAGGCGAGCTTCTCAATTTTTAAGTATTTGGTCTCATCTCCTATTAAGATCTTGCTGACATAGTACACTAGCTTTTGGACTTTATCTTTTTCTCAAATAAGCACTACACTAATTGCTATTGGTGAGGAGATGAGTTCCTCGCTCATATTAGGAACTATGAGTAGAAGAGACAACCCAAGATACTTTTACAGTTGCTGGAATGCCATTTTGGACACGTTTGTCCACTCAAGGGCTTTATTCTTCCTCAAGATTTTGAAGAATGGTAAACACTTATCTATTAGTTTTGAGACAAATCTATTAAGAACGGTTATTTGCACAGTTAATTGTTGCACCTCGTGTATGTTCCTGGGCAAGCTGATTTAGAGTAGAGCTTGAATATGGTCTGGGTTCGCTTTAATTCCTCGTTTTGTCACTAAGAAATCCAGGAATTTTCCTAACGACACACCAAATATGCATTTGGAAGGGTTAAGCATCATATGATGTTTTCACAGGATATCAAATGTTTCTTCCAAATGGGCGATGTGGTCAATTGTTTTGAGGCTCTTGACTAGCATGTCATCTATGTAGACATCCATTGTCTATGATATCATGTCCTTGAACGTCTTGTTGACCAACATCTGGTAGGTTGCCCCAACATTTTTCAGCCCAAAAGGCATGACCTTGTAGCAATACAATCCTATTTCTGTGATAAAAGACGTATTTTTTACGTCAAGAGGATGCATTTTGATTTAATAGTATCCTAAGAAGGCATCCATGAAGCTAAAGAGCTCATGCTTGGAGGTTGCATCAATAATTGGATCAATCTTAAGCAAAGAAAAATTATCTTTTGGGCAAGCCTTGTTCAGGTTGGTAAAATCAACACACACTCTTCACGTCCCTCCGTTTTTGGAGGTAACGACAACATAAGTGAGCCAATCTGTGTAATGAGATTCTCTGATGACATTGGCTTTGATGAGCTTAGCCATTTCTTCTTCGATGACTTTCAAGCGCTCTAAGGCAAACTTTCTTCTCTTTTGGAAAATTAGGGATGGCCAAGGTTGGTGAATAACTTATGGATGACGATCTGCTGGTCTATTCCTGGGACATCACCTTGGGACCATGCGAACACATTGTAGTTTTTGTTTAAAAACTCCACCCAAGTACTTCGCAGCTCCTCAGCCAATTTCGTTCTGATCATAACATGGCAATTGGAAAGTCAGGGTGTATAGAAATTGCATTTCTTCTAGTGGCTTGGTGTTTTCTGTTTCTCTGGGATCAACAAGGGTAATATCTTCCACTTTGTCCCTTAGTACCTACATCTCGGCATCATCTATCTGTAGTTGCTACTTGGCACTTGGCACTTGACACTTGGCTTTGAGGTAAAGTCGGTTTTCATGGCCGTGATGAAGCACTATCTCGCCATCCATTGGTCGCCCCTCACCTTACCAATCCTGATTGAAGTGGGGAACTTCATCATCAAGTGATATGTGGAGGTAATGGTTTTGATCTTTCCCAAGGTGGCATGACCTAAGATAGCATTGAAGGAGATGGGCAATCCACAATGATGAAATCTTGCCATACGGTCATTTGATGGGGCTCCGTCCCTAAGGTCATGAGTAGCTTGATCTATACAAGAGGACTCGTAAAACTTCCCTCAAATACAACTAAAGGGGTGTGGAGTGGGTGAAGTTCATCTCGCCCCATCCTCATCTTGTCAAATGCTAAAATGAACAGGATATCAGCAAAACTCCTGTTGTCAACCAAAATCCTTAGAATGTTGAAATTGGGGATTATGGCCGAGATCACTAAGGCATTGTCGTAGGGGAGATGTAAACCTCTCAAATCCTCATTGGTAAAGGTGATGGGGTAGTAAGCTTTAGTTATAGGTGCAAAGAGATTATACACTTCTTCTTCAGCTCGCCCACTTGCCTTTTTGGCATGCCTCTTCCGAGATGAGCTTGAACATCCCCCTGATGCTTATCCCCCATGAATAGTTTGGATGTCACATGCCGTATGCCTATTGTCAGCGTATCTTCTATCAGGCGAATCTGTATGTGGGCGATCAACTGCATACTTTCTCAAATGTCCTCTCTTAATCAGGTCAGCCATCTTCTCCTTCAACTTGAAGCAATCCTCAGTGTTGTGCCCATAGTCTTTGTGGAACTCACAATACTTGTTCTTGTTCCTTCTGAGGGGATTAGTCTTGATCTTCCTAGGCCACTTTATAAAGTCTTCATTCTTGATCTCAATAAGCACCTAGGCAACAAGGGTGTTAAAGGGAGGCAACACATGGTCAGGTCGCGCGAGGTGGGGTACGAGGACGTTGTTCATTAATCCGCCCTCTCACATCTCATTTAGATCTTTTGCTCTTCACCTCACCCCTATAGTCAGTTCGTTGGGTATCAGGTTCCTTTCTCTTGTAGTCCTCTCTTCCCTGCCTTCTACACTTGACCTCAGCCAATTCTTCTACTGCGATGTACTTGTCGGCCTTACTTTGGAGTGTCGAGATGATTTTTGGGACATTTTTAGAGAGGGAATCAAATAGGGGTCCTGCGCGAAGTCCTTCCATCATAGCCATAATTACCACTTTGTCACTGGGATCGTCCACTTCCAGGATGGTCTGGTTAAAATGTTTAACATAATCTTTCAAGCTCTCCCCTTCTTTTTGATGGAGTATGAAAAGGTGGGAGGCATTCTTCTGCCTGACCCTACAGCTTATGAAATTGGCAATGAAAAGCTTATTAAGGTCGCCAAAGGAGTCAATGGTTTGCAGAGACAACTTTCTGAACCATGATCTCGCTGACCCCTTTAGAATAGCTAAAAAGGCATTGCACATTACCTCGTCCGAGTATCCTTGGAGTGTCATCAAGTTCTTGTATAAATTCAGGTGGTCCATTGGGGTTGTCTTTCATTCGTATACCTCGAGCTGAGATGGTAACTTGAATTTGGATGAAACCCTGGTCCTCATCACTCTCTTTGTAAACGGAGGCTAGGTCTGTCTTATTAATGCATCTACAGTGATTGGAGCATTTGCCCTAGTGTTTATGGCATCAATCCAAGCATCCAGGTCCTTAATCTTCTGGGTGGTAGACTTATCTTGGTGCTTGTGTGTTTGTTCACCTTAGCGAGGCGACCTTCCTCTTCTCTCAATTTCCTTGCCCTTCGTATCGTGAGTTTGGCTAGAGGACCAAGACTCTGTCGTAGCATGACTCCTTGCTCGCTTAGAGTGTAAATTTGGCAATTGGTGTCTCTGACTCCTAGTTAAATGTTCCTATCCGGCGTTGTGGCAACTTTGAGATTCACATTGCTCGATCGACTAGAACAACGAGATCAGTCAACTTCTTCTTGGACAGGTGTTGTAGTAGGCAATGGTTTGTTTATGGCGAGGTGCTGGACCAAGCAGACGTTAATCTCATTCATAATTCTGATTTAGTCAGCAATTTCATGCATTTCACGATGAATGCCCTCTAGATATGGAGCTTGGCTAGAAGTTGCCATTGTATGTGCTCGATTATCTAAAGGGTTGTTGGTACTCTATCAAGGCAATAAGCGGTTACTCAAGTGCGTAGGGTGTTGGGAATTGTCGTTTTCCATATATGGCGCCAAAATGTTATGGTAGAAATTTGGGAACGAGCAACTAATAGTCAGAATTACTCCTTAAACTCGGTATTCGACTTGCGCAAGAGAACAAACGTTATCAGCCAGAGCGAGGACGCTACAAACCCCTCCGATGTGTTAATTAGACCAAGACGAGCAAGCTAGACAACAAGTATCAGAGCTCTCAAAGTAAGAATGCAATCGTTTCATGTGTCCATTTTCTAGTGGAGGGAAGCGGCCTTTTATAGATAGAGGATGGAAAGCCATGCGAGAAGATCACAGCGTAATCCTTGGGAGGCTAAGTATGGAAGAAGATCCCGAAGATATCGGAGATAAAATAGGAGGACGCCATATGAAGAGTGTGCCGTGAATGTAGGAGCCCAGATAGAGGTGGAGTCTATTATTGATCTCATCCCTAAAGAGTCAAGCAAAATAGCTCACCTCGCCCATGGGCGAGGTGATGATGTAAGGGCGTTAAGACCGTTCGAGGGTTCCAGGTGAACTCAGCATAGACCATGGGAGATGTCCATGACACGATCCTCTTGGGTGAGATGCCCACCTCGAGCTATCAGCAGGTGGATAATTTTTCCCTGATCATAGTATAGAAAGAGGTATTGGTCCGTCATTTTCCAAAGAATTTGCTAGTTAAGAAGGTTTAAAATTAAAAAAAAGTTAAAAAACATAAAACCAAAAATGTTGATCACAAAAAAGTCTGAAAGAAGCAAGGTTAAAAAGGTTGCACAAAACAGTGTAAATAATAAATATCACTCCCAAAAAGATTGAATCGTTATAAAGACCTTAATTTAAAAATAAAAAAGACATCTCACATAAAAAATTATATAAAAATTCAATCTATTTCAAATAGGACAAAAAAGATGTTTTCAAAAAAATAAGTAAAAATTAATTTTATTCCTATGTATTAAATAGCTAAAACAAATGCTTAAATGAATTTTATATTTTTTTCCTGAATAAGATTCCTGAATATAACAAACACTTGAATATGATTACCTGAGTATTACATTTTTGGGAATAATATTACTAAAAATAAGATTTCTATTATTAATTCTTGCCATCCAAACACCCCCCATGTCACGCCCTGAATGAGCAAGACCCGGACAAGTAAGCAATTACTTAAATAAAAGAAAAATCGAACTAAAGTGATATAACAAGATTATATCATAAACATCAGAGGGCAAATAATTCCTTTCGTAGGACCATGCTCTCCATGAGTTGTCACAGTACAAAGCAACATGACAATATATGGACAACACCCACATTGGGCCAAAAAAATATTACAATTCAAAAATAAAAATTAATAAGTTTATAAACTAAAATGAGTAAACGACATCCATGTGCCTTAAGGATCAGGATAAATCTCATTACTTGAAATTCATTTAATTATAAAGGTAATTTATCTTGAAATGGTTTAATAATGGACTTAATATATCAAACCAAAATCATGATACGTATTTATATATATAAATTACATGATACAATAAAATAATGCATGTATTTATGTCAAAATACACTTTTAAATTCAGGATTTACAAAACCAATGAGTTCTCGAATTTTTCAAACATTCTCAAAAGCATTGATCCAATTATCCCAAATGGCACACCTAGGATAGTACCTAAATCGGCCTCATCATGCAATGAGCATATAATACAATATCCGGCCAACTTCTCGGTCATTAGTCGAGGGCTTTGGCTTCCCCACCTGCGCGGATTTTTTCGGTTTCTCACCGTTGACTTATTCTAAACTACATTATTCTGGGTACACTAATGTACCAAATTCGGCACTTCCTAGCGTGTAATGTCTAAAATAAATTCCAAGTTCCATTCTCAATTCCAAATTTCATTTTAAAACCAAGTTCATTTCTTTTCAAACTTTTCATTAAACAGCTAAGTTTCAATATACATGAAAGTACATCTACCAAGAATTTTAATACAAAATGACATAATGTGCAAAGCATCAAAACCATCAATATAGGATATGATTGAACAAAAGAAAGATAACTCCAATGTATTTACTATAAAGTATTTTTATAGGTAATTAAAGCAGGTGACTATCAGTAGTGGGTTTAAGCACTACCGATAGACATAATTTCAGATAAAAAACTGTAATATTCCCTATCGATAGTGGATTTGAGTACTACCGGTAAATAGACTTCTAGAGGCGAAATGAAAATATTCACTACCGGTAGTGGATTCGAGTACTACCGGTAGACAAGTTTCCATATGCAAAATCAAAATATTCACTATCGGTAATGAATTCGAGTACTACCAGTAGACAAAATTCTAGAGGCAAAGTCAAGATAGGCACTACTGGTAGTGGATTGAGCACTACCGATAGATTGACTAAAAACAAAACATTTCTAGCATTGTAGACTTACGATTTTTTTCTTTCAAAAGCTAAACTTTTCAAACTAGAATTTAATACCCAAAATAATGCCTCAATAGGCTAATTATAACCCATCAACACACTCCCAATATTAAAAACTAACAAGTTAACTCCCTTTACCTCAAATAAATGGGAGAAATAATGAAAAAGAAATGATGTCCGAACTTTCGAGTTACTTCGATCTCAAATATTCTTAGTTCAATGCGAAGTTCTCGTTGAGTAGATACTTTTTCTCCAAATAACTACTATCTAAATCTCACTCTAACTTACTCAAATCTTGTCTTGAATGCTAAACCCCTATTTGAATGAAGAGAGAGAGAAAATAAATGTTGAGATTTTATTTAGGTCAAGAGAGGAGAGAGAAGATAAAATAAAAGTCATTCTAGGGCTTTAGGCCTTGTTTGGCACCCACAAAATAATAAGGTCAATTATGAGTCAAAATGATTGGCTCACTCTCTCATAAAAACACTTGTAAGTCCAATCAAATTAACAAGTCACTTGCAACTAAAATGACTAATACTCATAAACACAAAACAAAATATATTTAAGCTCAACTATATTATAAGTGACCCAATTAAATTTATATGGGTCAAATTATAATAAAATTTATAATGGTGTATATATCGCAAATACATCCTAATTATATATTTATAACAAAAAATTTTGTAACCTTACACCCTAGGTTAGAGCACCGTTATGATATGCTCTAAAACCATATTGCATTCAATGAATCCTCCCAATTGGGGTAAATGTTTTTTTCTTCTTATAGCAATTTTATCCTTGTTTGATTTTTTTTGATGAGAAAAGTCTTAAAATTTAATTTTTTATATAATTTTTAAAAAAATTATTAAAAATAAAAATTTATTTTTATTCTAAAAAAATTAATATTTTTTTTATATTTAGTGAGACTTTTTTAATTTAATATCTATTTTTTAAAAAAATATAAAATTAGGATTAAATATAGTAAAAAAGTTTCACTAAAAAACTCAAAAGACCAAATACTAACCGACATCTCTTTGCCGACGATCTCGATTTGCATAATCAGTACGCTGCCCTTCTCGGAGGCTATAAAATCCTTCTTTAGGGTTTTCGATTCACAGTGGCGTAGTTTTTCCCTTTCGATTTCACTTCACTAGGTCAAGATTCGCGAGATAATCATTCCGGAAAGGACGGTTACATATCTCGTTTGGCACGAGATTCGTTAGGGTTTGATCTCTCAATCTCTATGGTGGCGAAGGTTCTCTCCCTTGGGTATTAATCTCTCCCTTCTTAGGTCATCTTCAACCCTTAGTCTCTCTTTCATCATATTTGAGTAACTTTTTTAGTTAAAAGTTTCTTTTGATATGAAATTCTTCAATCCTTACTTTTGTTTTCGCCCTATCTTTTTGGGAAAATCCTTTTTACAGCCCCTTTGATTTGAGGGGTTTGGTGAGAATGATAAGAATTAGCGAAAGATGGAT
>BRYE01000012.1:9022531-9027531 GCA_030159115.1 Actinidia arguta var. hypoleuca | reverse complement strand
CAATTCTTATGAGAGAGGTGTATCTAGAAAGGTACGGAGACCATTATAATTCCCAATTCTTGTGAAAGAAGTGTATTGTGGTAGAAAATTAGGGCGAGCAATCAACAGTCAAAATTGCTCTTTTATCTCGATTCTGGATCTCGGCAACAACTTGGGCGACCTGCATAGTCGAACAAACGTGATCGAACGGAGCGAGACCGCTCAAACCCCTTCTGGCGTGCGAATCAGACCAAGGCGAGAATAAGCTAAGTAGTGAGAAAGTAGAGCTATATGTGCGTGTATGCAAGGATTAAATAGTACCTTTTTGTGATGGGGAGGACCTTTTTATAGATAGAGAATGGAGAGCCATGTAAGGAACGTAGGCGTGATCTTCGGACGACCAACTATGGAAGTATATCATGGAGATATTGGAGTAAACATGGGAGATTGCCATATGGAGAATATCTGAAAATTAGAGTAGTTGTGAAAGAGAAAGACTCCACTTGAGAACAGTCTTTGGACAACCATACATCGCCCTCGCCATTGGACGAGGTAGAAAATGGCTTGCTCAGTTTAGAGCGAATTCTGGCGACTTGAACTTCATATGGCGAGATAAATAACTTGTATGGGAAGTTGTGAATTCCGTGAAGGAGAGAAAATTTGGCAGATCGGTATTGAATACGGCAAGATTAGAGCTTGTCATTGGGTAATGTCTAGTCTTAGAGGTATGCAATGATATCGTTCATCCATGTTGAGCTCGCTTCTATAGGACAAGCTAGTTTGGTGACCTCAATGCTCGAGTTTGGTAAGAACTCCAGGGGAATAATCCTATCTGATATGAAATCAAAAGCTGATGTGAGGTTGGCTAGAGCATCGGCTTTCTTATTCTCTTCTTTGGGGATTTGACGAATTTTAAAGTCTTTGATATTCATCGTCATACTCTTCACCTCATCCAGATAGGCCATCATTTTGCAATCCATGGGAAGGTACTCTCCTTGGACTTGATTTATGACAAATTGAGAATCACTGAAGGCGTCTAAAGACTCTACTCCCAACTCTGTTGCAACTCTCAGTCCGACGAGTAGAGCTTCATATTCGGCTTCATTATTGGTAGCTTTGAACCCTATGCATACTCCATCTGATCGCCTGATGGAGTTTGAAGAACAAATCTCGCACCACAACCATGTTGGTTTGATGACCCATTTATGAACAATTTCCATCTGGCGAGGTCCTTCTCTGGGTTCTGCTCTTCTGGAGCTTGTACCTCGGTAGGAATCATATCCTGTTTTGGAGTAGTTTCATTAGTGAATTCGGCTACAAAATCAACTAAGGCTTGGGCTTTGATTGTCGTTCTTGGTCTGTAATCAATGTGGAATTCGCTGAACTCAATGAACCACTTGAGAAGTCTTCTCGAGGTGTCAGGTCGCTAGAAAATTTGCTTTAAAGGTTGATCAGTTAATACGACCACGAGATGCACTTGAAAATAGTGGCAAAGCTTTCTAACGGCGATCAGAAGTGCATAGGAGAGCTTCTAAATTTTTAGGTACCTGGTCTAGGTTTCCATGAAAACCTTGCTCACATAGTACACGGGCTTTTGAACTTTGTCCTCTTCCTGGATAAGTACCGTACTCAATGCTGTTGGCGATACTAACAGATACACAATGAGTTCCTCGCCCGTGGTGGGGACTGAGTAGGGGTGGCAAGCCTAGATATTCCTTCAGTTGTTGGAAGGCAGCCTCAGATTCATCTGCCCATTGGAAAGCTTGGTTCTTTCTTAATATTTTAAAAAATGGGAGGCACTAGTCAGCGGATTTAGAGACAAATCTATTAAGGGCAACTACTTGCCCACTCAGTTGCTATACCTCGTGAATGTTCCTTGGCGAGCTCATTTTAAGTAGAGCTTGAATCTGGTCCGGGTTTGCTTCAATCCCTCGATTGGTTACTAAGAACCCAAGGAGTTTTCCTGAGGAGACGCCAATGATGCATTTGGAGGGTTTTAGCATCATTCGATGCTTCCGTAGGACGCCAAATGCTTTTTCTAAGTGGGAGATGTGATCAGTTGCTTTTAGGCTTTAGACCAGCATATCATCTATATATACCTCCATAGTCTTCCCAATCAACTCTTTGAACATTTTGTTCACCAATCTCTGATATGTCACCCCAGCATTCTTCAAACCGAATGACATAACCTTGTAGCAATACAACCATCCTTTCAGTAATAAAAGAAGTCTTCTCCACGTCAGCTGGGTGCATCTTGATCTGGTGATAATCAGATAAGGCATCCATAAAGTTGAGAAGTTCGTGTTTGGAGGTTGCATTTGAGTCAATTTTAGATAAAGGAAAACTGTCTTTTGGACAAGCCTTGTTGATGTCAGTGAAGTCAACGCATACTCTCCACTTTTTACCTTTTTTTGGAGCGACGACGATGTTGGCGAGTCAATCTGGGTAGTAGGATTCCCTGATGACATTGGCCTTGATTAACTTAGCCACCTCTTCTTTTATAACTTTCAGGCGTTCAGGGGCAAATTTTCTCCTCTTCTAGCAAACTAGAGGATGATTAGGGTTAGTGAATAACTTGAGTGTGGTGACCTGAGGATCTATTCCTGGGACGTCGCCCTGAGACCATGCAAAGACGTCGTAATTCTTTTTCAAAAATTCCATTAGAGAACTTCGCAACTCCTCCGTTAGCTCTGTCCTAATCATAACGTGGCGAGCTGGATAATATGGATGGATAGAGACTGGAGCAACTTCTTCCAAAGGTTTGGTGTTTTCTGTCTCTCTTGGATCTATTAGTGTAATATGCTCTACCTCGTCCCTCAATGCCTCTATTTCGGTATCTACAATCTGTAATTGCTATTGATCACTAGACTTTGGAGAAGATTCAATCTTCATGGCTGAAATGAAGCACTGTCTGGCAATTTTTTAATCACCCCACATCAACCCACCCCTCTTAAAGTGGGAAACTTCATCTTCAAATGGTAAGTAGAAGTGATAGCTCTGATTCCTCCTAGGGTTGGGCGACCTAAAATCGCATTATAGGGAAAATGGCAATTTACCACAATGAAATCCTGCCAAATGGTTGTTTGGTGGGGTTCTGTTTCTAAGGTTACTAGCAGCTTGATCCAGCCAAGCGGGTGCTTCGTGTTCCCCCTAAATCCGACCAAAGGAGTGTGAAAAGGGTGCAGTTTATCCAGTCCGATCTTCATCTTTTTGAATTTTGAGATGAACAAGATGTCCGCCTAAGTCCCTCTATCAATCAAGACCTTCTGCACATTGAAATTAGCGATAGTAGCAAAGATGACCAAGGCATCGTCGTGGGAGAGATGTAAGCTTGGTTGATGAGTTCCAGCTGCAGGAGAGGATATGTTATAAACTTCTTCTTTTGCTTGCCCGATAGAGCTTCTTGCATGTCTCTTCCAGAACAAGTTGAGCATCCTTCTGATCCAAATCCTCTATGAATCACTTGTATATCTCCTGCCGTGGGTTTGTTGTCCCCATACCTCCTTTCTGGTGAGTCAGGCTACGGCCGATCAACTACATATTTTCTCAAATATCCTTTCTTAATGAGGTCAGCTATCTACTTTTTTAACTAAAAATAGTCTTCAGTGTTGTGCCCATTATCTCGGTGTAGAGGTGTCAAGCGGGCCTTGCCGGCACGACACGGTATGACATGACACGAAACGAAAAAAATCTAGCACGGGCACGGTGTAAGTTAAGCACGGCACGACCTGAGCGAGCACGAGCACGAAAATGGTGGGGCACAGCACGGACACGGGCACGGGACGACATAACACGGGCACGGGCAAAGCCAAGTCCAACCCGTGCACGACACGATAGTTGGCATGGTTTGGCACAACACGGGCACGGCACAGACTTAGTCAAACACGACACGATAATTGGCCTGGTACGACACAGAAGTGGCAAAAAATAATTAATTATTAAATAAATTCAAATAAATTTTAATTAAATAAATTGACTTGCCATAGTAAGAAAAAAATGAGAAAAAATAAAATTAATTTTTTGAATAAGAAAAGTAAAATAAATAAATTTTATCTTGTTAATGGGCTATGACCATAAATAAATAAATAAATAAAATATATTTTTATTAAATAAATTGACTTGTCAAATGCCATAATAAGAAAAAAATTGGGGAAAATTTAAAATAAAATTATGAATGACAAAAAAAAAATTATGCAAAAAATAAAAATTAAATTTTGATAGTAAAAACTATAAATTTTAAAATTTTGACTTATGACCCATAGCAGGCCATAATAAGACAAAAATAATTTTTTAAAAAATAATTTTTTTTTTATTTCAAAAATGAGAAAAATCAAAAATAAATTTTTTAATATTAAAAATGAAAATTCTGATTTTTGAATTGATAGGTCAAATTGAATTTTTGTAATTACATAATATATATAAAATTTTGACTATATTATGCGCTAGCCACACAATCGCAATATAATTATGACGATTCATACCGTTCACTTTGTTTGTATTACAATTTTAATCACTCTCGCCAAATTTGATGTCGGATATTGAAAGCCCTTTCATTTGGGACATTGATTTATTATCAACTGATAATTTGTCTCCTTCGATCAAGTACGTAATGGTAATTAAATTACTTTATTTTTTGCATAGAGGATATAATCACTCATACTTAAAATCTAGACGGTTTTGATTCGAAAAAAACTGTTGTAATGGTTGTTGAGTCATGCATTATATGACATTATTACTCATAGATGTACCGAATGTGATCCAATCAAGTAGTTGCCAACATTTGATCGCCACCATTTTCGAAAAAAATTATAGAATTGATAAGATATGAAATCGTAACGTTTTATATCAAACATTCGGGAAATCAAGTATGCATTTGTCTTTCAATCCTATACATTGAACATATTTGGTTCTAAAACAACCTATTACGCTATAGGATAATGTATGATAACCAAATGATTGCAACACAATTATGACAATTCAAATCGTTCACTTTGTTTATCTTCCTATTTTAATCATTCTCG
>BRYE01000012.1:9017531-9020031 GCA_030159115.1 Actinidia arguta var. hypoleuca | reverse complement strand
AAATGAATAGGATATTATATTCTCAATGGAGTGTTAATGATGACTTTTTTCATCATTTATACTCCTTATAAATGTATTTTAGGTGGCAAAATTTTAAGCCGGCACGACACGACATGATACGATTAAAATACGGTCACAACACGGCACGATTAAGTAAACGGACATAGTACGGCACGACACGACATGAGTCACACGATTAAGTAAGCGGGTTGGCATGGCGTGGCATAATTAAGTAAATAGGCCGGCACGGCACGGCACGACACGACACGACACGACACGGTTACAAAATGACACGACATGACACGAATAAAGAAAAAATAGCACGACACGGCATGATTAAAAATGGCACGACACAATTAAGGCACTGCCAGGCAAGGCATGCTAAGTAAATGGGCCCGACACGGCCTGACATGAAGCACAATTGGCAAGAAAGAAAAGTGGCACGGCACGGCATGATGGACACGTTTGACACCTCTATCTCGGTAAAACTCATAATACTTGTTCTTGTTTCTCTTGCGGGGGTCAGTCTTAATTTTCCCTGTCCATTTGATGAATTTTTCATGCTTGATCTCCGTGAGTACTAGGGCAATGAGAGCGTTGAGGGGTGGCAATATCAATTCAAGGCAACGAGGTGGGGTACGTGGACGTCTGTCATTGGCTCTCCTAGTATCTTGATCTGTCCTTTTGTTCTTAACCTCATCACTGTAGTCAGATCTTCTGGTATCAAGCTCCTTCCTTTTGTTGTTATCTCTTCCTCGCCTCCTTTTCTTGGCTTCAGCCAATTCCTCCGTAGAAATATAATTATCAGCTTTGCTTTAGAGGGCGGATAGAGTTTCAAGAACATACTTTGATAGGGAATCAAACTACGAGCCTGTGCGAAGTCCCTCCATCATGGCCATTACTACCACCTTATCACTTGGGTTTTCCACTTCCAGGATTGCTTGGTTGAATTACTGCACGTAATCCTTCAAGCTCTCTGCCTACTTCTGGTGGATGGTGAAAAGGTGAGAGGTATTCTTTTGCTTGATCCGGCGACTTATGAAATTGGCGATGAAGAGCCTACTTAGGTCACCAAATGAATCAATGGTTCTTGGGGGCAACTTTTTAAACCAAGACCTCGCCGACCCCTTCAAGGTTGTAGAGAAGGCTTTACACATTACCTCGTCCGAAGAACCTTGGAGCGACATCAGGCTCTTGTATAAATCTAAATGGTCCATAGGGTCAGCCTTCCCCTCATAGACCCCGAGCTGATCATAGACCTCGACTTGCGCAGATGAACAAAGGTGACCGGCTGGGGCGATGTCACTCAAATCCCCTTCGGCGTGCAATCAAACCAAGGCGAGAATAAGCGAAGCAGTGAGAAAGTAGAGCTATCTGTGTGTGTATGCAAAAATTAAATCGCACCTTTTTGTGATGGGGGAGCGACCTTTTTTATAGATGGAGAATGGAAAGTTGTGTAAGAAAAATGAGGCGTGATCTTCAGACGGCCAACTATGGAAGTATATCCCGGAGATATTTTTGTAAATATGAGAGATTGACATATGGAGAATATCCCACAATTATAGTAGTTGTGAAGGAGGAGAGAGATTCCACCTGAGAACGGAGTCTTTAGGCGACCATACATCGCCATCGTCATTGAGTGAGGTGGAAAATGGCTTGCTCAATTTGAAGCGAATCTTGGCGACTTGAATTTCATATGACTTGTATGGGAAGCATATCAAAGTGTATTAGAAAATGTACGTATATCTTTTCTCAAACCTAAATTCTGTTGTCCAAATGGCAATGTAGGACCTAAGTGTGTCCATACTCTGTTAAAGTTTATCACAACTAGATAATGAAGAGGCATTTGTGAAACAGGTTGGCCTAATTTATTTATTTTTTGAGATATTTTAATTTTTTTGATTTTAATTTTTTTTTTCACTATCAAAAATTTATACTTTTTTTATTCTTTTTATAATTTCTCTATTCTTTTTTAGTTTTAAACATCTTCGTCTAATTTGAAAAAAAATTCACTAAAAGAAATTTACTCAACAAATTCGCTAAATTTTGTATTCGTGATTTTCTTTTTTTTTTTTTTTAATTTGAAGAAAAAATTTAAAATTTAAAATTCCTCTCACCAAAAGCAACAGAAAAAATATAATTTTTTAATTAAATAATAAAAAAATTTCACTAAAAACGTAAAAATCTAAAACCCAACAACTTCAGAGGGAGATCTGTTTTTCCCAATTTCCAACCGTCACATCACCATAACTCTCCTGATGAAATTACCATTTTACCCCTGCCTCCCATCTTGTTCCCCCCTGTGTCCCCTCCTTTTCAGTTGGTTGACCCAGCGTGGGCCCCACCATGTTAGCCACTTGTTGGCTCCAACCGCCCCTTATTGGATGACCCCAGCCCCCCCTCCCTAGCCGCCCATTGTCAGCTTTCCTCAGCCGACTGACCCCTAACTCTTTTTTTAATTTTTTTTTACTTTATTTTTTTTATCCTATTTTTTTTTCTT
>BRYE01000012.1:9005031-9010031 GCA_030159115.1 Actinidia arguta var. hypoleuca | reverse complement strand
CTTTAAAGCAATTTCTTGAAGTTTCTCCAACTAATGATAAATTTCGCGTTGCGGTGGTAAGGACTACGTGGTTGGAGTGGTGGGAGAGAAGGGGTGTTCACCCAATTGACTCGTCATTTTTTATTTCATGATAATATCACATATAATAATGTTACCGTTATACTCAATAGTTATTATGCGATAACATTGTATATGACCTGTATAATCTTTATTATTTTTATCTTTTTATTTTTTTATTTTTATCTCAAGTGTTTCGGAAAAACTTTATTTTTGTAATTATAAAGGCCTAACCATAGGAATAACCCCTAGAGGGTCGATCCCCAGAGCTCAACCTTCCAAAGGTCACTCTTTGGTGAGTGCTACATAGCTGGTTATTAAACCCATGTAAGTTGTGGACTCATTCATGATACATTGGTGGTGGCCTAACTCACACACTGACACTGGCTACAGTTCATCAAGGTCTGAAAAGCACGCGAATCACTTTTTTGTGTTACAGCCACACCGACATATGTTTGTTCATTCTTGTAATTATTGAACCAACATGTCTATTATGTAAGCTTTCGAAGCTTCAAAAGAGTCTCTGCCTCCCACATGATGAAGACAGTCTTGTAAATTACTATTGGGAGACAAGGTTTTCTCTGGTTCGATACCAAAAAGGTTGCTTACTCATTGAAGCTGGACAAGGAATCACAATATTAGACCTTCTGTCAAACCATATTCTTATGTAAGAGCAACTCATACAATAATCCCTATCATTTTCCTTGTCAATGTAGTGTGTTTTGAAATCAATTTTGTAGAATATTTTTTTTAGAAATTATTTCAAAAACTGTTTTTGAGAACAAAAACATGAATTGTTTTCATATATTATTTATTTTTTATCGAAAAGCAATTTTGAAAATTTGAAAACATCTCTTTTGTTATTTCTCATAAATGCAGTCTTTTTTGAGAAATTTAAAGAAAAAAAAGTTTCGAAAGCCATCAAACAATAAATTTTCTGAAAACTATTATGCAAAATGATTTTAAAAACTAAACCAAACAGATTTGGATCAATAATTTAGAGCATTTTCTCTGTTTTTATACTGTATTTGGATCAAGAACTTTTGAAATCATAATACTTAGTTTTAATTTTTTTGATTTTTTAAATATCAATCATGAGTATTCAAGTAGTCAGTGATAAAGAACAACAGGATAAAGAGCAACAGAAAAGGTAATTAATATTATATATAGCATTTTAAATATTAATACTCAATGTGTGAGTATTTAATTTTTTTTTTTTTAATCTACTGAGAGCATCATCTCTTAGTATTGCCATGTAGTGTTTCGTATCGAGTTTGATTGATTTATACAGTGAGATTTGATAATTTTTGTGAGTTTTTTTTTGCATATAATACGTGAAAATAACGTAAGGTGATTGATGTGAAGCAATGTTGTGCAAACTAGCTAATATCAAATTTAGAGCAATCAATGCAATGGTTTTCATCTTTTTTTTGAATTTTTTTTATTTAAGCTAATATCTTAAGGATAAATAGGTGAGATAAAAAATATATGCTTTTTGCCATATTTTTTTTTCTTTTTCTTTTAATTTTCAACCTTTGTATTATTAATAATACATAGTTAATCATTTTTGTTTTTTATGATTTCTCACCAAATTTCACAATGTTAGTGAGAAACAAAAAACGTCTAGTAAAAGACTTCTCTTTCTCACAACTTCTCACCTATTTTCATAATTTCTAACCTATTTCATAGCTTAAAACATGACAGAGAATTAAGTTTCTCTTAATTTTATTTTATTTCTCATCAAACTTTTTAAATCAACCGAGTCATTAATATATAAATTATAAATAACTAGTTCTGACAAACACGCTAACACGAAAAAATTTTTGTATTTAAAAAAAATTACGAGTAACCAACTAACACCCAGTTTGTCTTTGGTTGACCCAAGCCTTGTTTTAGGCTCTCTACAAGTCTTCTCCCATTCCCAAACTGGTAGTTGTGGTCAGTGCATCAAATACAGGATGACAGGCAAATCCAATCACTGTCCAACTAACAAACCAAATCGCCTCTAGCAAAACAATCAAAAATCTTCAGAGTCCCATCAACGTTTCAATTTATATATTGTCCATTTAGGATTCGGAGATACTGCGGTGGGTCATGTTCCTGCAGGATTGCAGAGATTCAAAACAACATCATTTTAGGTGTGTTTGGGTGTGTTTTGTCCCAAAACGACGTCGTTTTGATCCAAAAATGTATTGCCCCAAAACAACGTCGTTTATATTAAAAAATATATTGCCCCAAAGCGACGTCATTTTGGGTCCCTACAACCCTGCAGGGACCTGACCGACCGCAGTATCCCCGAATCCGTCCATTTAGGATGTCCAAAAAGATTTTACAAGCGGCCCTTATTTTTTTTGGCAAAAAAAGATAATCACCGCTCAATAGTCGAAAGTTCATAGGAAAAAGTATTTTTTGTTCATAAAAAATGTATAAATATTAATGAAAATTATTTAAAATTTATGAAAAACGTTCATTAGGAGGAAGATTGGAATAATTATTCTTCCTTCTTTTTTCTTTATTTTTTATTTTTATTTTTGGGCAAATTGCAATAAACTCTCCTAAGGTTTTTAACAATGGCAGAAACATCCTTCCAGAATTTTGAAATGACAGAGACTCTTGTCAGATTTGGCAACCTAACTACTGATTTATCTCCACATATGAAATAAGGATCCAATAGTTAAATGCCACATCAGTAACTAAAGCAAAAATTAAAATCCAAAATGCAACTTAAATCAGTCCTGGTCAATAACGACACGCTAATCGAGATGAAAAAGTTATGAAAATAGCATGTATACCAATCTCAAGTGATGTCATTGTCATTTTTAAAACCATTGGATGAATACCTTCATTATGAGAAACCATTGGGGAACTCAATGTATTTAACCTAGCATTTTTTATATTTTGGCGTGTGTGTGTGGGCACAAGGGATTGGGGGACCTCCGTCTACAATTTAATGTCCCCAACTGCAACACCTTATAATTTATGGGGCGAAAAACATAGGTTAATTTAAGGTGTTAATTAGCTTGAGGTAGATGCTATCAAGTGATGCACATTCTGGTTACGAAAACTTTAAAATATTTGTACATTTTTATTCAGATAGTTGATCAGATAATAAACGTAAATGTATTCTACGCATTCTTATTCAATATGACTGGAGCACTTGTTAGTTGAATTGTTAGCTTGAATGATAAAAATTTTCAGTTATGATAAAGATAAGATTAATTGAAAACCCAAAAAAGGGGAGTACTTTATATACAAAATGATAGAAAAATAATTCACAAAAAAATATATACAAGTAGAAATAAATGCAAAATGTAGCAGTAACGTTTTAGAAATTATAAAGCTTGGCAGGCATTTTAGATAGAAGACCATTTTCTATAATAATTGTGGTGAAAAATTTCTATTTATTAATAGTTCGGAACAAATGAACGTTAAGCTTTCCCTTCTCTCTCTCTCTCTCTCTCTCTATATATATATATATATATATATATATATTGTTTCTTGGGATCACATTTATGCCAAGTTCAATCATAGTTATCTTGGAATGTGGTAGGTGGTTGCCCATTTTTAATTATTGGGCCCAATTTCACCATCATCAGCCCATGTCAGCTGCTTAAGCAAAGTCACCCATATGCACATAAGAAGATTAGCAAATCATCTGTTAAGCTCTCCTTATTTGGCTTATGTCAATGTCAATATTTATTGCCAACATTTTATTCATACTTGGAAGTAATAATAAAGTCTTAGAGTTTGGAATCAATTGATATGAACAGCTCAATTTTAGCATCAATTTGGAAACTGTATATATAAAATATATATGTGTGTTATGTAGTACTTGCTAAAGTTCGTTTTTAATATATATATATATTTTGTTTTTAAAATTGTGATCCAACTTTTGCCACATTTTTTTGCTTCCGGTTTATTGGTCAAAAACAACTTTCAAAAGCGAGAAGAAGTTGATTTTTAAGAAGTTACATTTTAATGCTCTGCAACTTTTGCATTTGCATTATTAGTTTTTAACATAAGTTCATTTATAACAAACATCCACTAAAGCACAACCTGGTGGCACAAGAATCCTTTGTACATGCGAATCTAATTTAGTTGATTGGTTAAAATAGTTAAGAGTCTAGTCTACTGTTTTAAACGAAACTCACAAAGGATTTTAAACAAGTAAAAAATAAAATTTTATTCATCCACATATCAAATAAGATAACAAAATTATTTCTCGAGTAATTTTACAGACCAATGACTAAATCACAAAAAGTGATTAAGAAACTTAAGTATACGAATGATATTTATAATGAGTGTATTTTACAATACACTAAGATTGAATCTACGCTTTCTATTTATTTTCTTGATCACTTTATATGGTTTAATTCTTGATCTGTAGCATTTCTCGTATTTCCCTAGTCACCCTCTTCCCCACCCCCTTGGTTAAAAGTGTTATTCTATGTGAGTTGCTAGAAGTGTTAGTCCCACATCGCTTAATTAAATCCCCCAGTTTTAGTATATATAATTTAGAGGTTACTCCATCTATTGCTAATTGATTTTAAGTTGAATCCCTCAATCTTCTTTAAATTATCTATTAGAATTAGGCCTTAGGTTGCTCTCGCTTGGGCCAACTTTTTGCCGAGTTATTTATGTTGTCGTCATTGTCACCAACATATGCCAGGGAGAGTTAGGAGAGTTATAAGAATTAGTCTCATATCGCTTAATACCATATCACTTAATTAAGTCACCCCAATTTAAGTTGTGTCCCTCTTCATTTACCAAAAGAGAAACAAAGTCTTTGTGCATTTGATTGAAGTTTACATTTAACCAAATCTTAACTTGCTCCCACTTTTTATGCATAGAAAAGGACTTTGATTAGATCAGAGTTAGCAAGTGAAGACACACACTTAACCCAATTTTATATTCTTAGACTGAGATCAGGTCAAATGCTAATC
>BRYE01000012.1:8997531-9000031 GCA_030159115.1 Actinidia arguta var. hypoleuca | reverse complement strand
TTTATTGGGCTGTCAACAGCTTTTTGGATGGGCCGAATCGTAAGAAAAATCAAGAGTAACTACTAGGTTTTATTGACATTTTTTTTTTAATTTATGCATTTGTGGAGGGCAATGAAAAGATTAGAGAAAATGTAAGGAAAAAAAATTAAGTATAAAATGTTAATTTTTTTATTTGGTTGTAATTAGGGCTAATAAACGAGTCAAATAAGTTGAATAATAAATTGTTCAAGTTTGGTTTGAAAACTTAACGAGTCTTAAAAAAAAAATTCATTCTTAGTTGATTTATTAAACGAAACAATCTCAAACGAGTTTTAATCTAGTTGATGACGAGCTAAGCTTAGGTAGCTAGAATTTTTTAAATATTATAAGTTTATCGAGCTGAAAATAGATTGAATTTAAAATTTGACAAATTTTAAAAATATGTCTGAGCTTAAATGAGTAATCATGATCTGAGTTAAAGTAAGCTTGTCATCTATTAGCCTAGTCCTCCTTGGGAAAAATGGTTGTAAAATCCTAAACTTAATGTAAATATGATTTCATTTCATTTCATTTCTTTTTCTTTTATTTAACAAATTTAGAACTTTATAACAACCATTATTCTTTAACAGAACATATCTAATTTTTTAATTTTCTCCCGAATTTTTGCACATGACAATGTCAAAGGAGAGAGAGTCACCAAAGAGACCACATGACCTTAGAAATTTGAGGTGTACCTCATGATTCTTCCCCGATTTTTCATTTCCACTACCCAAAATTCACTTCCCATGCCCACATGTTTTCATTTGGTTATATTTCGATCTTGAATTTAGACAAAATAAATAATAAAAAAAATTCTTTATTATATTTATAATTTACAAATAACTTAGCAAAAAATAATTTGTTTGAGAACATATATTTATACTTTTATTTTTCTTATCAGACCAATTTTTTTTTTTTTTAAATTGTTTCACAGAAATATCCGTAATATTTTGAGCGGTAATTAGATTGTAATAAAAACCTTAAGAATATTCAAAATTATTTAATTTCAGCGGTCCATAATTTCCTTGAATAAATTGGGAATTTTAGGAGAAAGGCAAGAATTATTCAAAAACGTTAGAAGTTAATTGAAATAAGCCACATTGTTTTGTTGTGGAATTAATCTTTCAATAAAATTAAAGGGATAATTATATTTCCACCCCCTCTTTTCTCAGTACCCCCATCTTCATTTTTTTCTTTTTTTGTGATTTATGTTGCTTTATCAAATTACTATTCTACCCTTTTCTTTAAACCCGCTCAAGCTAACCCTAACCCTAACCCTAACCCAATCTTAGCCGCCACCCACCACCACATCTATTGCCCCATCACCACCCCTTCCCTGTTGTTGCTGAAATAATCGCTACTTCCCAGTTGCACCCCTCACTAACTTCCTTCGCCGTCATCAGCATCTCCAACCTTATCCCACTGTCGTAGGTCATCCCCACCCTTCTAATGTTGCTAGCTCCCCTTTTCTCTCCTTGCATTATTGGAAAGGCTGCACTGAGGAAGAAGCTGTGGAAGAAAAATTAGGTTGGTAACAGTAAAGGTGTTGGGATAGAAGGGGTTAGGGATGGTGGTAAGAGGCGGGGGAGTTGGTGAGTCTAGTGATTGGGCTAGGGGTAGGATTTGGAGATTAAAGTTGGGGTAGTTTAGGAATAAATTGAAATGCTTTGTGAATACAAAAGGAATTCTCAACTTTTTTTTTAGTGGTGTACTAAGAAAAAAGAGTACTCAGAAAAAATGGAGTGTGCAAAATAAAACAGCCCTAGTTTCTTGGAGAAAAAGCCAGTTAGGGCAGTTGACAATCTCGATGTCTCTCTCTCGAACCTATATAAATCCTTCACCCAACGCACATCCCCATCGGCTTCTCTCTCTCTAACATATATATATCCTTCACCCAACGCACATCCCCATTGCCTTCTCTCTCTCTCTCTCTCTCCCACTCACAGTTCCTTAATCAACAGCTATGTCTTGCTACAAGGGAAAGTACCATGGTAAATCCGCCATCTGTTTCTTGGTACCATTTTTCTTTACGTATTGGTAGATCTTATATCCTGATCTGATTTTATCTTTTTAAATCTTTATTTTGATTTGTTCTTCTCAGATCTAAGATTTAGTATACTCATACATTGTGTCTTGTAGATTTCGATTTTTGTTGTACATGAATTTCTGGTAAGTTTGATCTGTGTGCAAGCCAGCAATTGATTGTTGTTGTCCTGATCTATTTGAAGGCGATTGTTATTGCTGATTCGGATTTGAAACATTTCTAAATTTATTACGAGTTTACAGATCGGTTACTTCGGCTCCTCGTTGCATGCATTTTATACCTCTTTTATAGGTCGATTTTTTTCCATATTCAACTGTCTGGTGTTTTTAATTGAAATAATTCTTTATTAGGTTGCTGCTATTTCATGGTTCGTGTAACTGCTTATAAAATTTATAATTTTGGGAAATGCCTGCTGGAATATGGAATATAAGGCTAGTC
>BRYE01000012.1:8965031-8980031 GCA_030159115.1 Actinidia arguta var. hypoleuca | reverse complement strand
AAAACTGAGCAAAAACAACAAAAAAGCAGCATAGAAAAATTTACCTAAACGGGGCTCAAGTTACGTACCACATAATCACGAGACAAACAGACCTTCTAGCTAGCTAGCTTGGATTGGGTGTAGCAATTGCTTTATAATGATGATAGCTAATTAATTAGTAGATCATATTAGTATTGGATTAAAAAATACGGGACAAATTATATCAAGTTTTATAGCAAAATCATTAAATAACTTATTTATGTAAAGCTACATAATTGGAAAAAAAAAAGGAAAAAGAATTTAGGAAAAATTACAAAAATAAAAAACTGGGATTTAATCTCTATAATAAATTAAACCATATTGTTTCAATAGTAACAAATCTAACTTTAAATTTATGATCCGCCATCCATTGTTCTTTGTATGGAATCAATTTGTTCCAACCCAAAAAAATTGAGAAATGACATCGCTTAACCTTTTCCACATTTTAAGCTCTAACCAGTGTGAAACATTAAAGTAGGTTGAACAATGTTGTTTCTTAAAGTTTTAACGGAAATCAATTGATTTCGTTAGGTCTAAGTAGACGGGAATTGACAAATAATTTTAATTAATTTATTATAAAAGTAGAATATAACTTTAATTAAAGTAGAATATAATTTATTGTAAACAAAATTGTATAATTAATTTATTTTCAAGATCAAATCCCGAAATTATTTTTGTAATTTTTCCAAAACGTCTATTGACTTACAATGCCTTCTTTAATCCTTCGGTACCTTGTTCTTTTTTTTTTGGCCCTTCGAGCATGCAAGTATCCCGAATAAGGTTTTGTCCGGTTTTTTTACTTTCTTGCCGACATCCATTGTTGGATTTGTGGTCCATAAAATAAAATAAAATAAAATAAAACATTACAAATTGAAAATGTAGTGACAAAGCTTTTTTTCTTTGCTTGTGTTTGTAAAATGAGAACAAATTGAACAAATTTATTGTAGAAATATAAAACTAATGAAATAAATATAAATTGTTTTCTTTTACATTTTTCTCGAACGTGTTTAGACTAGTTGTAGAATCAGATTTCTCCATATTAATCATTACGTCTCGTAATGCACTTTTATCTGCACAATCATATTTGCCTCGAGAATTAAGATTCGTCCCTTTTTCAAATACTCACTACATCATACGACTAACGTCCATTCAAATAAAAAAAGACAATTTTTGGGATAAAGATCCGTTGCCGTGTTCAGGGAGTTTTGAAATTAATATTTTCACTTAGGCTTGATTCAGGAATACTGACTTACTTGATTTTTTTTTATTTTTAGTATTTTTTTTTTATCCTTTGCTCAAAATATTTTACTTTTATGGTTCCTCTTGATTAGAGGATTCATAATTTTTTTAACAAGAAATCCACTAATGGTAAAATTAATTCAAAATAATCAACTAAGTTTGTTCTTAGTGCATTTTTTGATATTTTTTTTACTTTTTGTATTTCTCTAATCAAAATAAATTCGAATTTTTTTAAAAATCATACTAAAGAATAAACTAAATAAACTGAAAACAAACAAAATCCAAAAAAAAAAAAGAAATTTTAGTCCAAACTAGTCCTTAATAGGTTGAAACCTTGCCAATTGCTACATCTGCATCATTCGAAAAGTCTCATGGAGTGGCCTAGCGAATTCACGTCAACCCCAACCAACAAAAGTGGAAGCAAATATATATTAAGAGAGTTGGGGTTTATTCCCATCTAAAGTACGTCTCAAGTTCAAAAACCTCATATATTTTCAATTTTCGAGTTGGGCCATATGTTACTTGGCTCCAGTTTTAATTGAATTTTTTTATTAGTGGACAGTGTGATTAGTCTTCTGAATTAATTAATTATTTGGTCAAATACTGAATTATAAAAACAAAAAATTACACGTCCCAAATATTCGTTCAATTAACTTGCCACGAAATTGAAGGGTTAACAAACAAAACATGTCGGTCTTGTCATTGTTCGACATGACCAGAATGTACGCAATTATGGGGTTCTTGCAATAATCGATTTCACAAACATAGGAAGTTCTTGCAATTGATTTGCAAAAAAAAGAAATAATTCTTCTTTCTATGAAGCTAAATGTACGAAAGTATGACGGGGTTCTAGCAATAATCGATTTCACATAAGAAGTTCTTGCTATCGATTTAATTACCAAAAAAAAAAATATTCTTCTTTCTATGAAGCTAAATGTACTATAACGTTTATTACGTGGCAAGCTCTGGTTGAGGAGTCTATTGTATCGTCTTTTAATTTTTTTAGTATTAACAATATTTCTTTTCTTTTCTTTTCTTTTTTATAAAAAAAAGGCCTATATGTACTGTCCTGAGCATGCCCTTTTGTTTTTATTTATTTTTTGTTTTTTTTTGTGTGGTGAACGTTGCATGTATGTATAGTCGTGGCAGTGACTGCTACAGATAATTGTTGCAATTCAATTAAAATCACACATGTAAGGCCCTTGTAAGTGTCTAATCTCCATCACTGTAAGACCACCACCACTTATGGGTGTCCTAACACCATACTATACTCAGAATGGGACCTGTCTCACTCATATGGTACCAAAGGTAATATTGTCCATTGTAAATAAATGTTTCCTATGATAGATAGTGACACTGTCTATGATAATGTTTCTGCGTCTTATGAGCTTCCAAATCTTTTTTTTATTATTATTTAAAAATTGAGAATTGATCTATTGGTTAAGACGCTTACATTATTGCAAGTTCCAGCTTCTTAATTGTTACCCAAACTTTCTTAAAAGAAAATGTGATTATTCAAACCACTACGATAAAAGAAATAGTAAAAACCCAAATGTATAAATTTATCAAATTCACTAAAATAGGCATGTTCTTAGGTACAACTTGTTATTCTTCTATTTCCAAATTCATCAACCTCTTGAATGCTTTATTAGGGCCTCAATCTCAACAATTCTCGCAGGTCAAATCACAAGATAAGCCATGGATGTAAACTTTCTAGGGGTTATCTCTTGATCGGTACTAAATTAATAGTCGGCATAACCCATAAGTGGTAGTTGTTGATTCGCGTATTAGTGGAGATTCAAATTTTGATTCCAAACACTAGGTATCATTTCACTCGTTTAATTCATATAACGGTAAGTTGTGGACTCGCGTATCAGTGAAAATTTTAATTTTTATTCCAAACACGACGTATCATTTTAGCCGTTTAATCCATATAACAGTAAGTTGTGGACTCACATATTGGAGTGATTCAAATTTATATTCCAAACACTAGGTATCATTTCACCTGTTTAAGTCATATAACAATAAGTTATGAACTCACATATCAATTAGGATTTGAACTTATATTCCAGACACTAGATACTATTTCACCAAGCTTGAAATGCTCGTCCTCTCAACTTTTATTTTGTCATCGCAGTAGCTAGCTTGTCTTTTGAAGAGATTCAAACCAAGGATCTGATGGATGAAACCCAATTCTTTTCGGGTGAACGAACCACTTGGATTAATCTCAAGAAACACTTGCCTACCATTTGACCATCTTGCTTGGTTTTTAGAGCAATAAAAACTTACCAAAAAAAATGGCTAATGTAATGTCCCAATACCTTAGATGTATCAATTTATCACCATGAGTACAAGTGCATGCTATAGAGTATAGATACGAAAGAGAGAGAGAGTCATAAGTTGAAGTTTGCAGAACCAATAATGGAAGTGTGTTGTCTCAGAAGTAGCTAGTTGCAGTTGGTATTGCTGCCACATTTGAAGAGGAGAGAACACTATTTATCAGCACCCATGTGATTACAAGTAACCCCTTGACAATACCACACTACCTTCTCCAATTAACACAGCTTCAGTACACACCCAGGTCTTTTTCAGGCTTTCAAAATTTTCTTTTGCAAGGTGTTTGGATTAAAAAATTAGTAGCGAAAGAACTATGAAAAAAAAATTCTGAATTGTTAAATTATTAAAATATAAAAATAAATATCGTGAAATGAAAGATAATAGAGAGAGGAGACACATGAGAATTATATGACTCACTGGATAAGGTCAATAACACTGTTTTACTCACTTAAATAGTTTCTTTTTTATCATCCAAAGAAAAATTTATTTATCTCAAAATAAAATGTATATAGAGATAAAGAGAATTGGTTTTAAACAGCATCTTGCTAAAAATGAACATCCCAATTACTCAAATAATTACATGATACAACTATTTTTATAGACTTATTGAAATAGAGATATGATTAATTGAATCTCTATTTTTTAAATTTATCATAATATATTCTCTAAAGATAAATGATAGATATTCAGAGATAAATATAACATATAATATTTGAATATCTTTCATTTATCTCTAACATGGACCGTCCATTTGTTGTTCTTTTTTCACTCCTAAATTCTTGATCCATGTACTTTTTTTAATTAAAGACTTGGAGAGAGATTTGAGGAGAAAAAAGGAAAGTGAAGGAAAAATGATGCGTTTAGATTAAGGATTTAGCATGTATAAATATATACGTGTATATATATATTTCTTTATTTTTTTGGATGTGTTTAGTAAGCGATATAGAAAAATAAAAGAAAAAGTTTCCGGATTGAATGGTTAAAATTTTTTTTTCCTCCACCATAACTCCCGAAATTCTTGATTTAAATATAACCTTACTTTTCTCAACATCGTCGATGGACTGAGATTTGTTAAGTGGAGCGATTACCTCCCTCAAAAGTTTCTAAAACTCTTTTATTATTGTTTCTGTTATAGAATTTTTCAGATTCTATAGATTCAGAATTTTTTTTGGGAAAAATTTAGTACCTACCCCTTCAATTTTTTTTGAAAGGTTTAAGATTTAACTATGCATTTAATTAATTGTTGAGGTTTAAGTATGTTGATTTGTTATAGCATGCTCACGTTTCTTAGTTTCAAGTATAATAATTTGCATATTTTAATTTTGTGACATTTTTCATATTTCTTTAGGCAGATATATGTCAGTATTCTATTTTACACATTGGTTAATTTTTTTTTTGGTTGATTGCTTGTACATTTCTCCTCCATTGCCAATGATAAAACTCTACCTTTGTTCATACTTCAACCTATCTATCTACCATTGTATTCTGTGAAAGCATTAACCATCAACTCATACAAAACTTAAGCTGTTAGAGAGCGACAATTTTATCATTTATTGTATTCTCAACACGTCCTTCACGTGTGGCCATGCCTTCCCCCACAAGCGGGCCAAACGCATGCAAGTACATATTTTCATTAGGTAAGCGGTGAAATTTAAACACATGATATATATATATATATATATAGTTGCTCTCATACCATGTTTAGTGGTTAACACTTTCACATGTATAGCATAAGTTGGTATTTTTTTTTTTTTTGATGCCTCCAACTAGCAAAAATGGCATTGCCAAAGTCAATTTTCTGCTTGCAAGTGGCAAAATTACCGTAGTTTGTCAATGTTGCTTCAGTTATGCAAGTGTTATTTTTTTCTATTTTAAAAAAAAAAAAAATGTAAATGCTTGTAGGTTCCCATTTTAAGGGAAATATATATAGGAGAGCTTTTTTCCAAATTTTGGTATTGGTATAATTCGAGACAGATAATAGCAACCCATTAGAAATGAATTTATATTAGTTGTTGCCATTTTTAGGGGGGATGTTACAAAGGTCCATAGAACACCATTGGAAGTAGGGGCGGCGCCAGGGGGTGTTGATGGGGTCAGCTGACCCCATCAACCTTTGAAATTTTTTAGTGTTAAAATGTTAAAAAAAAAAAAAAAAATTAGTGTTATATATATGTTTTAAAAAAAGTTAAACCCATAAAATAAATATAAAATGTACAAGACACCATTAATAAAAATTTCTGGAGCCGCCACTTGGGAGTGCCCTAAAAAGTTCACTCTCTCCTATGCTCTCTCCTATGTGGTAAAAATCAAGCCTTTGTAATTTTTCAATTTTCAAATACACAAAGTCAAACAAATGGATAATAAGAAAAACCTAAAATAAAGTCTTCTCTCTCTCTTGCTAGTGATCGTGTGGAGAGACATGCAATTTTTATGGGAGTGTGTCTAAAGTGAACAGATTTCTTGCTTTTCATTGTGAGAGACTCTGTCTGCATTTTACTTTTAGTAAACAGGCCTACATGAACTTAGACGCACAATCTTGAGACACACGAAATGCTCGTGCAATAAACAACCGAGAAAAAATGTTCTAAAAAAATAATTATTATGTTAATCTTCAGAGAAAAAACGTAGAAATAAGATGTATAACTATTGTTGAGACAGATTTTGGTAGTTGTACGATTTTATTTTTAAAATTTTGAGAATTTTTAAAAACCGTTATTGTTGTTTGACAACGAAGATAATCTAAGAATTAAATAATAGATAGATAGATAGATAGATAGATAGATAGATAGTGGATTTATTATTTCATGTAGCAACATTTACTCTTATAAAGTGGGTGTTGGACTATGAAATCAAATTAATATATAGTCTCTATCCTCCAATGAGGCATGTTACAAGGCAAAATAGCTTCTAGGGGACAAAAAGATAATGAGAGAGGAGAAGCAGGAAAGTGGCACACTTTTGATGAGACTTACAATTTAGTTAGAACGAAACTATTGGATCTCCCTTATGGAATGGAAAAACAATAATGTTCACTTACCAATATACGTGGAGCGAAATTATTTAAGTACCCTCTGCTCTGATTAGTTCAATTAACGAGGCAGATTTTGTTACTATTTGAATCAATCATAGAAAGAAGTTAGGATAAATTGCACCCACCCATATGAAGTGATTAAACAAAATCGGACTCCTTACGTTGGAATTGTATAACCATTTGAAGTTTGAAAGAGTACATTCTGTGGGGTGTATAATGTTTAAGAGGTAGAAAAAAGAAAATCGAGGATAGACATTTGCGGTGGTTCAGTGGTGGTTGAAAGTGATTACGAACGAATGCTGGATGCGATGGTCTAGATGTGAGACAGAAATAGTGAGATCGACTGCCTGAGCTGTATCCGAAAAATGGCTCTTCGAAGGTCAAGTTAGATGACCAAAGAATTAATGTATGTAGAATAAAGGCTAGCCTCACATAACTCAGTTCGGCGCGTTTCTAGACGCGCCACATGTCACGTCATTAGATAGTCTTCAGCTTGGCTCATGCCCGGATGCACTAACTGCTATATCAGTAAGTAGGCAGTTGACACAGCCATGCCTCTGGGACCTGGTTGGTGGCTTGCCATCATGCCATCGATGTCTCAAACTAGGTACAGGGGTTGTTAGATGAAACCTCGCCATACAAGTTACCCTTTGTCCCTTATCGTGCCTCGGTATCGCCGCCATCCGTTGCCACTCGACCAAGCTTTGATGTGATAGTTTGCCAATGATGCTTGCCTTATCTCGGGCAGTGATTATGTCATCTGATTCTTAGACCGAGCTTCGGTGCAGGGACCCTGTCGATCTTGCTTCATAGCGATAGTTTGACGATGGTGCCTGCACTAACAAGTCCAGAAGTTGTGTTTATGTATTTTATCCCTTTACGATTGTTCCTCAGTTCGCATGAATTGGGTCAATGTTTGCCCAGGTAATATGAACTGGACATGCTTGAAGCTTGAAGTCGGAGCTTGGTAGGCATGCTAATGTCTGCTAGTTGTTTTTCACATGTTTAGATCCATCATTTCAACGTACAGTTTGAGCAACGCTTCGAAGTTTGATTCAATATGTGAGCTCATTTTGGCCACGGATGCCGAAGTGCCCATCTCCCTTGAGGCTTGTTTGGCGTCGTTTGGTGGAAATGCGCAATAATTAAGCTGCCACGCGTTTACTTTTGTTTGACCCAGAGTGGAATTTTGGCTCGCCAGACGTCGCGCCCTAAGGTCTCATTTGGTAAGTTTTCTCGCCTCTCAGACTTCCTATAAATGGCCCGTCATCTTCCTCAACATTGTTCTTCTTTGTATTCTGAGAGCATCCTAGATAGAAAAAGAGTGCAATTTTCAGGATTACTTCATTCGACTATCGCCCCCATCCCTGATTTCATCACCGGCGACTATTTCCCATCCTTCTGTTGATCAAATTTCTGGCCTTCAGACTTCTATAGACTAATTCTGTGAGTTTCTCATCAAAAATTTCACACGTATTGATGCATATGTATTTTTGTCTCTTTCAAACTTTCCTTGAGTTTATATTTTGGCATCTTTGGGTTTGCTCTAGGCTTTCTTCATCATTTTTGTTGGGACTTGTACTGAGTCCCTGGTTCTGGCCTATCCGCCATTGTTCTGATTTCGAGTTTCTCTGTGGTTTGGGTCGCTTATGACCCATTTCCCCTGGTGGAATGGGTCCGAGCTTTCGTTATTTTTGGTATAGGATTTTGGCCCACCTCGGGCCCTTCTGTTGCCGAGATAGGTTCGAGGCGGGAGAAGGATCCAAGAGTCCTTCTAGGGCAGAGCTCGATTCTCACAGAGAGCTCGACTAACTTTGTGCCCAAAAGCTCATCACGATTGCCTAGCTAAGCTCATTCTTATCGTATTGTCTCTATTTTTCAAAACATAGAATTGAACCGAGCCTAGCAACTGGTGCATGACGCTACGTTGGACAAATTCAGGGCCGATCACGACATTCCTGATGACGTCCAGATAGAGCAATCTAGTCCCAATGAGGACACTAATCTAGTTGAGGGCAGTAAGTACCGAATTCTAGTTCGGATAAGGTTAACCCACCAAGCTAGGATTCGGTTTCCCATAAGCCCGATGCTAAAAGAAGTGATAGTACTCTGACGCCGCACCTTTATGCAACTGTCGTGAACATTGTTTGGACAGTGCTTACGGTGGACATGCTCATGCTTCAACAAAGGCTCTTGCCTTCAACGCATCGAACTTGCTAAATACGTACACCATGGTGCTTTTGAAAAAGGAATCGGGCACTAGATTCCTTAAGGACAATCATTACCTTCTGCTCAGGAATCCCCACCATCCTCAAACGAGGTAGGTGACCAATATTCCAGACAAGGACTTATTTTTGAATGAGTTTGTCTGGATTTTGGGAAATTAGAAATTCCGAGCTGGGGACGATAGCCTTTTTTCTTTCCCAAGGCATAATGGCCGTATCATGGACAATAAGCTTCTTTGTAGCATATATGTACTTCGCATACTTATAGATTTTTGAATTGATTCTAATTCGTGCCTTGGTTGCTATAACAGATTTCAATAAGCTATTCCGAAAGAGGTTAGAGTAGCGCAAGGAGGCCATTCAAACCCTCAACAATAGGCGAGTCCCTTAAAAAGTTGTCGACTTGCTGAAGTACGAGCCTATCTACTGCCACATCATCTCGCATCGAACCATCTTGGTAGGGGTCATGTTTCATGTATTACGGATCGAAGGGCGAGCTCCTCCACGCCGTGTGTTCAGCTCGGAAGAATTAAGTGCTGAGCTCACCAGAGACCTTGATCTAAATGAGGGGATCACCTCAAGCTCATCTAGCTTTGTGTCATCTGACACTTCGGATAACAAGGAAAAAGGAAAAGAGGTCAACCAACTGGTGCTTAATAGGAGGAGAAGAGGACAACCTACTACTACCCCTACTATACTAGTTGTTATCCCTATCGTGGTCTCGAGTTTGGAGGCTGAAGATTCTGACAACCTAGCTTTCACCTTGCCTTAACCCATCGGTGAGGACGTGAGGCACTGGTTCAGGTACAAGCTCGAGTGAGGTAAGCATGGCCTCAAGGTTCAGGACTCTTGGGCACAAGAAGACATAGGAGTTAGTTGATCTGGTTGTTCCAACCATCCAAGACCCACCACTGGTTCCTTAGCTACTCCCAGCGAGGTTGAGCCAAGCTTGTCAAAGGCCCTGATTCTTGACAAGCATAAAAGGAAGCAACCTACGAAAGGCCCTTCGAAGTGACGCAAGAGGAGGGGGGAACCAGCTTGGCTTTTATTTTATCTCCTATGGAGCAATCCGAGCTCTAGAAGCCCAAATTTTCCATCGCTGAGCTCGAGAAGCAAGTTACAATGGCTGACTCTACAAAAGATAAGCCTCATGGGATAGAGCTCAGAACTCTCGTAGAGTTCGGCTAACTCTTCACAAATGTCTTTCAAGTAAATGTAGATAAGCCTCATGGGACAGAGCTCGAAACTCGCTTAGAGTTCGACTAACTCTTCCCAAATTTTTGCTAAGTAAATGCAGACTATCCTCGTGAAATCAAGTTCAGAACTCGCGTAGAGTTCGACTAACTCTTCCCAAATATAGGTAAGCCTCGTGGGATAGAGCTTGAAACTCTCGTAGAGTTCGGTTGACTCTTCTCAAATGTGTAAAATTCTAAAACTTTAAAATATTTAATTTCTCTAAGTAATATATATTTACAATATACACGAAATAGGTATAATTTATGTTATTTATATAAAATTAATGTATGTTACGTTCCAAGTATTAATTGTGATTTTTTGAAATTTTTACGAAAACATGAATTTATACCTAAAAGATTTTCTGTTAAAGTGTAATAAAAAAATGGACACATGTCAAGCATGTATGACTGACCCATGTGGATCAATAGGGACCACATGGTGGTGTGACTCATTCCACAAGTCACTATATGATCAAATCAAACCATGTCACAAAAGTTAAAAATATCAAAAAACCCTCCCCCTCCCCCTCCCCCATCACTGTCCCAGCAGAAATGCTGGGACTAGACCTGAATTGGAAGAAGGAAAGAGAGAGAGAGAGAGAGAGAGAGAGAGAAGAGAAGAAGAAGAAGAAGAAGAAGAAGAAGAAGAAGAAATAAGAAAAGAGAAAAAGGAGAAATAAAAAGAGAGAAAAAAGAGAGAAGAAGAAGTATAAAGAAAGGAGAAAGGAAAAATCTTATCGAATCACAAACGATTTTTACACGGTAATCTTACTATTCTCTCCTATTTTTTTTGTATTTACTTAGCTTAAAGAATGGTGTAAATGCTCTAGAATTGAGTGATATACTCTATCATAGTTAAAGTTAAGAAATATATTAAAAATACAACATGAAGATGCCATTTTAGAATCAAGAATCAAACCAAAGTTCTGCCATATTTTTGATTCAAAATCACAGTTAGTATTTTGGGCAAAACTCCCATATACGAAAACCTTTTGAGTTGATTCAAGTATTATAAAATAGAAACTTCAAATATTTAAAACTTTGTTTCAAATAGCATTTTTTCAATTCAAAGGTTAGATGTCCCAAAACAGGCTTGAAAGTCGGGTCAGAAAAGCTAAGTCTTCTATTTTTCCCCCACTGGACCGTTTAGGCTTTTCCTGAACTGGTCAGATTTTTTCTCGACCGGTAGAGAAAATATGAGATAGGTATTGACCCTAGCTAGACCGATCGAACTTTTTCCCGACCGATCGAAGCTTTATAAACCCTAGCTTTTGACCACTAAATCTCCAGTTGTTGTCATAGTTTTCTATTAGTAGACTTATTTTCATTAAAAATATTTAAGTAAAAGTCATAAATCTTATATTTCCTTTTACTTTGAGTTTATAATATAAATAAAAAAATATCTCTCATTTGGATTCAATAAAAAATACAAATAAATATAATTTTCACTAAATTAAAAAGTAAAATTTTAGTTTTAGAATAAAAATAATTTTTTGATAATTATTTTAAAAAGGATTCTTCTTGCTATTGAAGGTATATATTGTAATAAAAATCTCATATAATCAATTTTGACTATTCAATGTATAAAAAATAATTACTGAAAAAAATAATTTAAAGAAAATAATATTTTAAAAATTCATTCTTCCACACTTAGCCAAATTTTAACGAAACCAGATTTTTAGGAAAACTTATGTAAACCTTGTTTGAAGGTCTTGCTTCACCATGCATTTATCCAACCATAGTTTTTAATACTATTCATTTCAATAAATGATACATATAGAAAATCAATTCAACTAGTCTAAAGATCACGACGAATGAGAATAGCGCAACACATACGCAAACATGTAAGTAACCTTAATCTCTAAAGTAGAGTAAATTACTTTTTTGTGCTACGATATATGCATGAAATTATGTTATGTTATGAAAATCAAATTTATGGATCAGATAAAAATCTTTTAAAAAGATTTTGTATGTATATTCCTATGTATCATATATTTTTGCCTTTTGAAAAGGTATTCAGCCGACGCACCTTGACTCACGGGGATGTGAAAGTATGTTATAAAACCTGATTAAGGATGGGAAGTTATACTGCATAATGTATCTTTTAAGAATTATGTTGACTTAGATATAGTCAAACCACATGCACAAGCATGAATTTTGAACAAGTTATTTTGAAAGATCAAATATTTTATCTTTCTCTACACTATGTATGTTATACGCATCTATCATATTTTGTTTTTAGTTTTGATATATTATTGAATCTATGTTAGAGATAATGGTTATATGCTAAGCAAGTATGCTTAGGAACATTGTTCCTGACAATATTTCATGAGACAAAGGCAAGCAGGTAGAGTAGAACGATAGAAATACATATTTTGAATTGTATTTTGAACATTGTAAAACTTAAGTGATATTCGTCAGATTATGTAACAAGAACATGAATTCATGTAGTGTAGCCCAGACTAGAATGTCTGAGGTCTTTTGAACATGTATGTATGTAAGTTTATATATGTAATGATAAGATATGTACAGTTTCTCTACCATTATGGGCACGTGTTTTGAATAAATGAATTTAATATTAATTCTCTTTTGGATCCAAAAACATTAATATACATGTTTTGTTTCCTCAAATAAAATAAAATAAAATTCTAAGAAAAAATGACAAGGGAAATCGGCATGAAGCCACCCAGCGTCGCGTGGAGACTCGTGGGTGTTGGGGGTCATCACACAATGTATACCAAGTAAATGCAGATAAGCCTCATGGGATAGAACTCATAATTTGCTCAGAGTTCAGCTAACTCTCCTCAAATGCTTGCCAAGTAAAAGCAGATAAGCCTCATGGGATAGAGCTCGGAACTCACGTAAAGTTCGGCTAACTCTTTCTAAATGTCTACCAAGTAAATTTAGATAAGCCTTGTGTTTTTTAAGACATCCAAGGCTCGTGCTTAGTCAAATGTGGATATTTCTTAGAATAAATTATTTTTAGAAAAAGAAGTAAGGAATTTTTTATTGATTTTCATCCCTAGGCTTATGAATGAATAGATTATTTTTGTAATAAGGAAAGCGTCTATTCATGAACAACAAAATTTTTGACAGTAGTTTAAAAGTGTAATTGAAATATTTACAAACTCGGTTCAGAGAGCTATATTTTACTACTAGTACTTCCTCAAGTTATTGGAATTCCAAGGTCTTAGGACTTACTTGCCCTTGGGTTCTTCGAGGTGGTAAAAGTTATTGTCAGCGAGCTTAGTTATATTGTACGAACCTCCCAATTAGGGCCAAGCTTTCCGTCCTCTAAGTCCTTTGTATATTTGACAACTTTTCTCAAAATAAGATCTCAAACTAAAAATTGTCTATGTTGGACTTTCTGATTGTATGTCTTGGCAAACTACTTCTGGTATGTTGATAAAAACCTCTAATTGATCCCACGAGCAGTTTGTCAAACCATTTCAACTTGAGATCTCTCAAACTCAACGGGAACACCCGACATATAAGTGCATCCAAATTATTCCAGATGGCCATCATCGTTGTTGAGCTTAGCCCGCAAATCACCTTCTTGGTTTCGCTTGGCATTGAGTGTTTCGCGAAGATCTATATTTGAGTGGATTTGATGTGATGACATCTTCTGCTTAATTGATACCGCAGACTTGTAATCACTCTGACTTTCCAATTAAATATGTGACTCGCGTCGCTTTTCCTTTCGGACTCCCTGAGGTGGGTATTTTAAACCTCTTGACCTTCCCTCAGAGGGCTCTCTTTCCATCGCTTGGGCTAGCTTCATTAATCTGTTGTCAACCAGAATTTGTGTCATTTTATCCAGATGAGCTTGTAGGTGTTTAATTGTGATATCCCGACTATCTTCACCTTTAAAAAGCAATCGACCTGGCCTCTTCTTGGAGGTGGCCTTAACCGTCCTCTAGGCATCATCCAGTAGTTTGGCCCCTTTATCAGCAGGAGTCTTGGGTGCATGAAGGGGCTCCCCTTAGGTTTCATGGCTGTCAAAACGGTTATCGCTTTGTGATGCCATCAGGATAAGTCTTGCAGATGTCTATAATCGATTTTCCAAAGACGACGCCAATTATGGGGTGTAATTATTTAGCTCACAATATTGAATGACAATTGATACAATTTTTCTCGTTTTGTATACTTGCACAGGTTAAAGCATTCAATTTAATCTATTTTCTTTGCAAGTGCTTTTTGTGAGTTGTGTAGGAACATTGATGTTAAAGACGTCAATCTAGCCATGTTACGTACGTTGAGGAGTTTATGTTAAAGACAAATGCCAAAAAGCGGCCCCGGAGAGGCAATGTGGAGCAAACAGTAAAACTTGGGAAATCATGCAGGTAACTACCAGTAGTGGTCTGAATACTACTGGTAGTAAACATTCCAAAAGCAAAAAGAAATAATTCACTACCGGTAGTTGTTCCATCACTATCGGTAATTCACATTCTAGAGGCAAAGTAAGAATATTTATTATCGGTAGTTGATTCAGCACTATCGGTGTACAGGGTATTCTAGAGGAAAAATTAGAATATTAACTATCGGAGTTGATTCAGCACTACTGGTAGTCAGGGCAGTCCAGAGGCTCACCAAGTTTCAAGCACTACTGGTAGTAAATCCATAACTACCAGTAGATCGGGCATCTAGTCAACTCCAAAAATAGAAGAACTACCAGTAATTGATTTATCACTACCGATAGTGAAGGCTAAAAATAGAACTTTTTCATATTTTCTGCGCAACTTTTAGGGGCATTTTAGTCTTTTCATTAAGACTTTTTGGGGAGCTATTTAAACAATTTTTCTGAGATTTCAAAGTATTCAAGTTGTAGGTTAAGTCTCCTTTTTTAGGTCTAGAGTTATTGTAGAGACAGAAGGAGAGGAAGAAATGGGTTTGTGTATTAAAAGTGGTAGATTTT
>BRYE01000012.1:8950031-8960031 GCA_030159115.1 Actinidia arguta var. hypoleuca | reverse complement strand
TGTATAACTCAAATCTGTAAACTTCGTAGTGAGTCTCGGATTCGGAATATTTAGAAATAAAACACCTAAACTCTTTCAAAACTTCAATTTCTAAATTAAATCAAGTTGTCAAATTCAAGAATGTTTATACTAAGACGAGGCTTATGCATAACCATTGCTGAACATAATCAATCTTCCAAGTTTTCGATAATATTTAGAATGATGAAGAAGAAGGATGATAAAATCTCAATATTGAACTTTAAAAACTAAAATCTCGACTCCCTTTTTCATCCAAAACTTTCAATCGATTTACATAATCAATCCCGAGACGGAAGGGTTTAGTTACTCATATCCATCTATGAATAAACTTAAAATACTTAAAATAGAACTACAAATAGCGATGAGATACAAGGAAAACAAAAAAAAAATTGAATTTATTGCAATAGAAGATGAAGACTTGCATTCAATTTTTAAACCGAAGGATTACAACTAGAAAAGAGCAATACTTACAAACAACCAGCTACTAAACTCTGATAACCTAAAATTTATAATAAAAGTTCATATTTATAAGCCCAAGATTCGAGCCCTAGAAATCTGCCAGGAATTTGCCCTGGCGTTCAAACGGAAAAACGGGCGTTCAAATGCCAGTCAGATTTCTTTCACCGTTCGAACGGCTGATTTTGGCATTCAAATGCAAGGCCAAAAACTAAAAAAATGCTCTCAAGACGTTCGAATGTGGCGTTCAAATGCCAAGTCAAAACTCTACTTCTGCTTTTCCTTTTGGCGTTCGAACGGTAATTCACTTTTTTGACTCTTTTGCTTTCATCTGATTTGAGACCTTTGAAGCCAGAATTTGGCGATGCTCATTAGACGCAAACATGTGTATCTTGGGGAGAGATTTCCAATGCCATATCATTCAATTTGTTCCGATTGACAAGTAACAATTTGTTCATTTTCTGAGACAAGGCCCTATTGTGATCCTCGTCAAGACATTACCGCACCTCGAATCAACCATTTGACTCCAAAACCTATCCATTAGCTTTGAATAGCTACAATAATATCAAGGACGATGTTAAATACAAAACATGGCAAAAAAATTAGAATTAGCCCCAAAATACGACTAACAAAGGATTATTTTGGGGCGAAAGACTACAATTATGTGGTCTAATCAGCTACCACCCGATTGGATGCTTCCTTTCGAGCTCATGTGCGATGCGAGTAATTATGCAACAGGGGTGGTATTAGGACAAAGGAGAGGAAAGAAACCTAGTATCATCTACTATGCTAGCCGAACTTTGAATGATGCTCAATTGAATTACACTACCACGGAAAAAAAGTTTCTAGCAATAGGTTTTGCCCTAGATAAATTTAGGTCCTACCTCATTGGATCACCCATTGTAGTCCTTATCGATCATGCGGCTTTAAAGTACTTAATGACCAAACAAGATGCAAAGCCACGTCTCATGTCCTCATTCTCCAAGAATTTGAAATCACTATCAAAGACAAAAAAGGAGTAGAGAATGTGGTAGCGGACCATTTTTCCCAATTGGTGGTTGAAGACCTTTCGACCAAAATGTCTATTGTTGAAACTTTTCCTGATGAGCAACTTTTTGCTTTTTCAACTGGCCTTTGGTATGCGGATATTGCAAATTACCTTGCCACGGGCCAAGTTTTAGAACATTGGAGTCTTCAAGATAAGAGAAAAATTTTTTTGGAAGTGAAGAAATTTTTCTTCGATGACCCTTATCTCTTCAAGTATTGCCCGGACCAAATTATGAGATGTGTACTAGACTTCGAGATGAGTGATTTACTCACTTTTAGTCATTCAAAGGCATGTGGAGGCCATTTCTCTACAAAGAAAATCACCGCAAAAATTTTGCAATGCGAATTCTATTGGCCTACACTTTTAAGGACTCATTCGAGTTCTATAAAAGATGCCAACAGTTGGGGGGTGTATCCCGTTGAAACATGATGTCCCTCTCCCCCATTCTTGTTATCGAAATATTTGATTGTTGGGGAATTGACTTCATGCGTCCTTTCTCCCTTTTTAATGGCTATCTCTACATCCTTATGGCAATGGACTACGTGTCCAAGTGGGTCGAGGCTATCCCCACACAAACCAATGACTACAAGGTGGTGGTAATGTTTTTAAAAGAAAATATATTTTCACGGCTCGGGATGCAATAGGCTATTTGAGGCCTTAATGACGAAATATGCTATCACACATAAAGTGTCCACCGCCTACCACTCCTAAACCAATGGACAAGCCGAGCTTGCTAGTAAGGAGATAAAACACATTCTTAAAAAGAGGTGAACCCCAACTGAAAGGATTGGTCCTTCCGATTGACTGATGCCTTATGGGCTTACCGCACAACCTACAAGACCATCTTAGGCATGTCCCCTTATCGGCTTGTTTACGGCAAGACTTGCCATTTGCCAGCTGAGATAGAGCACCGGGCCTATTGGGCAATCAAAAGTTTGAATTTTTTCTTACACGAGGTCGGTGCCCAAAGGAAGCTCCAACTCTCGGAGCTTGAAGAGTTAAAGCATGATACTTATGAGAACTTGTGCATTTACAAGCAAAAGGTCAAAGCCTTTCATGACAAGAACATCATGAGCAAAACTTTTGAACCAAATCAAAAAGTTCTCATGTACAATTCTCGGCTTCACCTCTTATCCGGTAAGTTAAGGTCTCAATGGTAAGGACCTTATATGGTTAAGACGATTTTTTCCCATGGTGCTATTGAGATTGAAAATTCATTGAACGACAACATTTTTAAAGTGAATGGCCAACGACTTAAGCTTTTCTTAGAACCTTTTGAGAGGGAAGAGACAGTCGAGAACCTCATTGATCCTACCTACCGGGATCCTCCTTGAGTTTCCTTTGTTCCACCGTAGTACATAGGTTAATTAGTTTACTTTTATAGTTTACTTTTATACCTTTAATTACATGTCTTTAATTTTAATTCCATACTTATCCTTTTTGTGTGTTCTAGCTTCCTTGCAGCGTATGTGCTTGGAATGATTCGATCATAGGTACCCTCTTTCCTCCCTCTTTGTTCTCCTTTTTGCATTGGGGACACCACACATTTCAATTTGGGGGTGAGGGATTGATAGATATTGGTAGATGTAGTTAAACTTTAGCAAAATATTTGAAGATTTCTATGTTAATTAGTGGTTTAGGGACATTGTGGACTCTTGACATGCTCTCGTGGACTTTAAAATTTGGAATGATGCTTTAATTTGATTTCGTGCATATGTGTGACCCGTTCTCACTTTTAATTGCATATATTATTGAATGATGTTGAGTTTGATCATGCAGTCAAAGATATCTTGACATATAGAGTGGAGACTTATGCGCCATGCATACACTTTTGAGCCTTCTATTTGTTGTTGGGGAAAATATCTCTTTGAAACAGCATAACATGATATTTAGTTATAATTGATGTTCTTAGCATAGCTCATGGCATGAACGAGGATGATACAATGCATTCTTTTGAGAAATAAAACCACATAATTGAGTTGTTTATCTTGTCCCCCTCTCGAGACTATACACATGTGTTCCTGTCATTCCCCAAGCCTAGGATCCTTGAGTTAGTGTGGGTGGAATAGAATAGGTTTGTGATGAATGAAACTAAGAGTGGTGATGTAGAGACAGATCATTGAGGAGGAATGAATTGTTGAAGTGTAAGTAGTTGAAGTAAGCAGACAGAAGCAGGTTACTACCGATAGTTGATTAATGACTATCGGTAGTCATAATTCCAGAGAGCCTCAGGGAATATTCACTACCGGTAGTTAAAAAAGACTACCGATAGATCGGGCTTGCAGGGCAGGGAATCAATTTTACACAGTGACTACCAGTAGTGGATTCATAACTACCAGTAGATTGAGCCAAAACTCTAGATTTAAACCTGCATCACGTGTTAAAAACTCACTTTTTCAAAACCTAAAAACAAAATCCTCAGAGCCTCTCTCTCTACAACTTCGAAATCCTATCTCTTACATGGTCAAGGTAAGATCTAAACTCAGATTTTGAAATTGTTCCTTGATTCTCATTTGATTTTGCCCTAGCCTAGGGAGCTTCACAACCTTTCTCTCTCTCTCTCTCTCTAAAATCCGGAACCCTAGCTTTCAAATCCATACTCCACCTTCTCAAATCCGAACCCTAACCCCAAAATCATACACATCCACCATGGTTCGCACCAAGAACCCCAATGTAGATGAGGGTGGTTCCTGAGCCTCGAAAAAGAGTAAAACGAACAGACCGGTGTCCGAATCTGAGGGCCCGAAAGCAAATAAAAGAAAGGATGACCATAGGAAAGAGGTTGAAAAGTGAAAGAAGTCATTGGAGGGGAGAAAAGTCACATGTGAAAGGACGGTGAGCACAATGGAGGGGGCGGATGACGAGACCAAGAAGGTGGTCAAGATTTTGAAAGACCACGGCTTGTCATTTTTCTGTAAATCGGTAAGGGGCTACACTTTGAATATCATTTATGTGTTCTTTCTGAATTTAGAAATTGTGGGTGATGTAGCGTTTTGGAATCAAAAGTGAATGGGAAAATTGTAATTATTACCCCGAATCACATTGCTAGCTACCTAGGCTATACGCGTCCTAGATCGGAGGAGGCACAATTCCCTCACCCCACTTATGCCCGCCTTTCCCTTGAGCAATATGCCGATATAGTTTGTATTGATCCGAGTCAATTTTGGAGAAAATTCTTTGCGGAAATGTTGAAGGATAGGTATAGAATAATGAATAAGATCATGCACTACAACATCTACCCCAAGGGATCCGAGAAGCAACCTGACATGGTTGACATAGAGTTTTTGCATATCATGATGTCGAGTATGCATTTTGATGTGGCGTAATATATGTGGAAGATGATCTGAGAGTTCAGGATGGTGACAAGCAAGCGCAATTGCCATTCGGGCAAATGATCACCCAACTACGCATTAAGGCTAAGATAAAGTTAATGGTTTTCGACGTCATGGTACCTCCGAAAGTTAGCCCAATCACAATGGGGTGGTCGGATGCAAAGAGCCGATCCATGTCACATGGTGCGACATCCTCCTCAACCACCCAGGAGCCCAAATCCAAGGACCTCAAGACAAGGATTGATGAGTGATTCCGAATTTTTTTATACCGTCAAGTCGAGATTACCGAGGAACAAAAGAAGGACTACAACTGTTTATGGCGCTGGGTTGATTTTTGTGTGATGGAACTTGAGAAATTGGGAGATACAAAATATGAATCCAAATCCGAGTCTGAGTTTGAAAAAGAAGAAGGGGAAGGAAATGAAGAAAATAGGGGAAATTGATGACACGAGTGAGGAAGAAGATGAGAGTGAAGAGGAATAGGTCATGGGCCTCTTAGTTGTGGTCGTAGGATAGGAGTCTTTTAATTGCTTTCATGTCTTTGTTTTCTTAGTTCGTTGTTGTTGAGTTGGTCGTGTCAGGATGTTGATTCTTTTGGGTAGTGCCCGAGCATATCAAAAACCGACACCCATTTTGAGTTCTAAAATCTTTTTTATTATTAACCAATGTCATTATAAACTTATAAGTCCGTGTTAACTCGAATATACTTTCATTTATGCAATAAAAAATATTATCTTTATATCTTGTTTATGATGTGTTTGTTGTTTATTCGTGCTCTCTCAAGCAATAGTTAAATCGTTTTTGTGTGTTTGCCATCTCATTGTTGAACAAGCATTCTCATTTTGTTTGAATGTACCAATCGAACGCATGTTTGATATATTGGGAGTGGTTATTAATTGAGAGTGAACAGCCTTCGTGAGAATTGAAGTTGAAACTCGGTTTGGATAGACAATTCGATTGCATGATCTTACTCAATGAAATTTTGATGATTGATTTCTTATGGGAGTGTGAATGAGTTCATGTATAAGCATATTCAAAATTTTGGATCATTTTAGAATTATATAGTCGATTAAAGATTTGTTGAGTTAATAAGTCCCGCTTCCAATAATATTTGAGAGTTAGAAAAAAGAAAATCGAGGATAGACACCCGTAGTGGTCCAATGGTGGCTGAAGGTGGCTACAATATAGAAACAATGAGTTCGGCCACCAGAGTTATTTTTGAAAAACGACTCTCTAATGGTCAAGTTAGATGACTAGAGAATTAATTTATGTAGAGAGAGGGAGTGTAAGCTTGTTAAAGCTAAATTCACATACATTTATGAGAATAAAGGCTAGCCTCCTATAGCTCAGTTCGGTGCATCCCTAGACGTGCCAACTGTCACGTCACTGAAAAGTCTGCAACTCAGCTCGTGCTCGGACGCGTTAACTGCTATGTCAGTGAGTATACGGTTGACCCAGCTATGCCTCTAGGACCTGGTTGGTGGCTTGCAGTCGACGTCTCATTCCAGGTACGGAGGTTGTCAGAGAAAACCTCGTCATGCAAGCTAACCTTTGTCCCTTGTCGCATCTCGGGATAGCCGTCGTCCGTTGCCTCTCGGCCAAGCTTCGACGTGATTATCCTATCGAACTTGCTATGTAGCAACAGTTTGGTAGTGATGCTTGCCTTAACTCGGACAGTGCCTATGTCTTCTGATTCCTAGATCGAGCTCCGACGAATGGACCCTGCCAAACTTGCTTCAAAGCGATAACTTGGCGGCGATGGCCGCCTTAACAAGGCCAGAAGTTGTGTCCATGTATTTTTTTGTTTTTACACATTCAATGACCCATTTACATAGGAAAGATAAAAGAAAGGAGCTTTTCTCTGATGGGTTTGATTTAGTAATCGTGATATTTGGGCCGTCTCATCGCTCTTTTATGATTCGATCCCCTCATCTTCTAAGCTTATAATTAATCGGATCACAATATTTTTGTAATTTTTTTATTTTGTTGTACATTCTACAAACCACAATTCTAAAAAATTCTTTTTCATGGATCCAGATAAAAAAGAGATCACGCCCAAAAATGCCAGACCACTCTTTAAATGATTTTTTTAGTGAGGGCTCGTTGTTGCACGGCACTAGAATCCAAGATATGACACTTAATACACACAAGAATCTCACTGCAACCCCTGTTAGATGCAGAAACTGTGTGTGTGTGTGTGTGTGTGTGTGAGAGAGAGAGAGAGAGAGAGAGGGTGGGAGCAGAACGTTCCATCCATGCACGTAAACAGGTGCACGCTGATCAGGTGCTGCTGCGCCTACACCACTGTCCCATGCTCATGCATGCATGAAGCCGCGCCTTGTTCATCATGCATGTGTTTCGATGCAGGGAAAAATATGAAAAACAAAATATTAAAATTAAATCTAATTCATTAAATTCACTAATTTTTCTTTTTCTTTTTCTTTTGGGTAAAAGAGATTTCTGACAAATTAACACAGTAATTTCTAAAATATCACTAACTCTCTTATGTTTAACACTGTTACGAAGATTTACCCTTTTTTTTTTTATTTCAAGATTGTCCTTCCCTTCTAAGGACGTGATAGAATTACTAACAAGAAAAAAAGAGTTTAGATGTTGGTTTGGTTTACAAATAAAAAATAAAAATAAATAAATTTTGAAGATTATTTATTTTTTAGGGTGATTCTATTTGGCTTGGGAATTTCTCTCCTTCCCATTTTATAATAGGGATAAATTTTACTGATTTCCTCTTAAATTTTTAACAATTACAATAACTCTCCTAGAGGTTTTGAAATAGCACTGATCTTATTTACTTACGAAACTATTATAAAGTTTGTCTACTTGAGCTAATTTTTTGACAAAAATGACAAGATTATATTTAAAATTAAGTATTTAAATTTTTTTTTATTAATACACTAATTAAAATGAATAAATATTCTCTATTTTTTTGAAAAAATATATCATTTATCGTAACCTATTCCATTCTTGTTTTTTAATTACTCCTAATCAAAGCAGACTTAAAAAATAAATATTTGTTAATCAAATTCATTACAAAAATAAAGGCAACCTTGAGAAAAAAAAAATATGAAGACCCAAAAATAAGGTCAATCTTGACATTTATGTCAAAAAATTAACTTCAACAAGAATATTGATAATAGTTTCAAAGTAAAAGAGATCAATGTTATTTTAAACAAAATATGGGGAGGCGACTATATTTGTTAAAAACTTAAAGAGAGGTCTATTAAATTTACTAAAAAAAAAAAAAATGGGCTATAGAAAAACTTTTCGGGTCCAAAGGGAATCACCGTATTTTTTAATAACCTTTTTTATATTTAAGGGTTGGTCTTGATTAGAGAGATTTAAAATGTAAAATAAAAATTAATTCTTTACACTAAAATCTAAAATAAAAATCCAAAATTAAATTAAATTTTAGTGGCTGGCTTTTGTAATTTTTTATTTTTTAATTCCTCTGCTAAAGACTAGCTGAAAAAAAAATATACCTGAAATTTTTTTTAAATACAAAATATTGAAAAATTAAAAAATCTACTTTACTAAAACCAAAATTTATGACATCCATCCCAATATTTGAACCAGTGAATGATTGGGGTGTGATAGGCTGATAGCTTAGCCCTGGGGACAAAACTAGAGTCTTGTATAGACAAAATTAGCAAATTTGAGCCCACCAGCTTATCGTAATCTGGACGGTTGGATGGGATGGTCCGATTAGAACGATTGATGTATAATGTATATATAGGAGGAGAGAGAGAGAAGACAAAAACTGTGAGCCAATCGTGGCATCAGATTCTGCTTTTAATGTTTGTGTTGTTTTGTATAGTCCATTTTTCTTTTCTTTTTTTTCAGCATTCATATTGTTATTCTTTGGGTTAATTTATCATGCACACCCAAGCTATCTCCAAACTATCATCTTTTGTCATTTTTATTCTTTTATTTAAAAAAAAAATATTTTTAAGTTTTTAATTATTTAATTATATCAATTACACTCTTTTCATTATTAATTCATGTAAAATAGTGATAAAAATCGATCGCATATTATTCATATGCTTAAATTATATGCCTTCATTTCTAAAATATTTTTATTTTTTTACAAAAAATAAGTCAACGCATTTATTAATAAGAGTTAGATTTATTTTTATAATGGTTACATAATCCAGTATATTGAGTATTGACTTATTTTTTAAAAAAATAATATTATTTTAGATATGATGGCATTTAATTGAAGCAAGCGAACAACACGTAATCGATTTTTGTCACTATTATAAATAAATTAGTAATAAAATGATGTACATGATATAATTAAATAATTAAGGAGGTCAATATGATTTAGGATGTAAAAGTGATAGAAAGAGATAGTTTGTGGGATGTCTGATTGATGTAGAAAGCTCAAACTTTTCTTAAACAGCAAGATCGCCACAAGTCAGCGCGCAAGAAGTTTGGAAAGTAGAAAACGTTAATAGAAATCTTCGGCCTCGACGACGGAATTGCTTAAAACTTTGTGATCTGAATGGAAACGTCGAGAGGTTCATAACTCATGCCTTAGGCCATGAGCCCGGTCACTTTTAGGGGAAATTCCTTCGTTTACCCTCTCAAAACAGTAATTTTATTATTTTGGTAATTTTCGCTTTGTTATAATTCTCAATTTTAAAAGTCAAAATAAAGTCCCGCCTATTTTGGAATGTTTCCTAAGACTAGTAGGAGTTGATTTCCTAAGGGTATGTTTGAAACTGTTTTATTTTTGTTTTTTTGTTTTTGTTTTGTTTTTTTTATAAATGGAAATAGAAAACTTGTTTGTGTTGCAAAAAATAAATGAAAACAACACAAAATAATTTTTACTATTTTTGAAAATAATGAAAACAAGAAAAATATGTTTTTGTTTTGTTTTTAAAAAATATTTATCCAAATTTTTTTTATCCTCCTTCATTACCTCCACTACCACCTCCTCCACCACCACCACCGCCGTCGCCACCCACCACCACCACCTCCTCCTCCTCCACCACCACCACCACCGCCGCCACCCACCACCACCTCCTCCTCCTCCACCACCATCGCCGCCCATCACCTCCACCACCATCTCCTCCTCCATGTCCTCCTCCTCCTCCTCCACCACCACCACCACCACCACCACTGCCCA
>BRYE01000012.1:8917531-8925031 GCA_030159115.1 Actinidia arguta var. hypoleuca | reverse complement strand
TTTGTGGTAGCCACTTCTCGCCGGTCATAGAACTGGCACTGTAGGCTTGTTTGACTCAGGGCAGAGCCAGGATTTTAGCCGAAAAGGACACAATTGAATCAAAGAGTTAGGTTCGGCCAATTCAAAACCAGTTTAAGGTGATATGGAAGGGTAAACTAAAGGGTTTTGGTGAAAAAATCAAAAGTGAGCTATAAAACAATGAGGGGCATATCTGTAATCTTAGAGGGCAATACGGTATACCAAATGACAAATTAAAAAAAAAAAAAACTAAATCAAACAAAATATGACCTCGAACAACCCTAAGTCAGGGCAAAGAAACAAACCGTACGAATCAAACCAAAGAACATCTTGAACACCCTTTGAGAATAGGTATCAAAACAACAACTCAAAAAGCTTAGAAACATGCATTCGAAGCATACAGATTAAGAGACAAGAAACAATATAGCATAACAAATAGAACTCACAATTGGTAGGTACCCAATTTTATTTTTAGATACGTGTTTTATTATTCAATATGATAAGCATGTATCGATATTTATGTAATAAGATATTTTTTTTATTTTTGTGAGACTAGTAGCTGGGTTTGCTTATAATTGAGAAATTTCAGTACTGGTCCCTTTATGGTTACCATTTATATATTTGCCTTGTGCAACCATACATGGCAAAGCTTAGCATGTACTGGGAACCCATGTCCCTTCTCATCAATTATATATTGTTTGTCAATCACCACTAATTATGGTGTTATTAGTATTGTGGAGGTGGGTAATACGGGAGTTTTGTTTAATTTTCAATATTTGTTGGGTGTATTAGCTTTGTTGGTATCTTTCTAGTGTCGGCCTATCTTGTGAGGGCCAAAAGATTAGCAATAATGTTGTACAAAATAATGTATCAAGTTTGATTTTATGTGTGTTTTTTTGGGAAAATATTTTATAAGAAATTTACAATACAAAAAGCAAAGTATGATTACGGCATCGACGGGCCAGAAACCAGAAGCTTACCCTAAAATGATGCTTCAAACATGCATATTTATAACTCTGGTTAGCAAAAAAACAATCGATGGATGATAACAAAACTCCAAATACCGCCTAAACTTCGAGCACCTATATTGTTTGGGTTATCTGGAAAAGACTAATTAACTTCGGCATCTTTCGATCTCTAATACACGTAAAGCAAGATGTCTTAAGAAATGGAACGTTATTCTGATCAACGCTTATATTATGTTATATATAAAAATTTGCGTCCCCTTTTATCCCTCTCTATTCTCTCTCTTTATAATAATATAAATTTCTTTAGCTCACGGAAAAAATAAATTCTGGTGCTATGATAGCAACTTTAGGGATCCTAGATATAGAAGTAAATATGTGATGTATTCTATGTGTAGTCATTAGTTAAGTTAAGTATAGATCAGATTTATAGTGTATTGGACGAAAATAGCCTTGGTAATATATAATGGATTATATAGATGTATATATCGCATTTAATAGAATTCATATAGGAGTTATATATTAACTTATTTAGCATTTTTTTCATTTACGCACATATCCTCGTGTGATTTTATGCATTCTTCATTTTACACCGTTGGGTGTAACTTTTTTCAAATTCAAATCCTTTCTTTTTATGTAGACGACGAGTCTTTTTTTATTGTCCATATATATACTTACATTTTTCATCAATCCGGTATTAATAACATTTTTTAACTAGGGTATATAGATCTTGTGTGCGTATATATATAACATGAAATTAATACATTCGTTATAGATAATGTTATGATAATGTCACCATAACCTGAAACCATTCTACAGTAGTAGAATATTTTGTTATCATAATTTTTACATAATTTGGAACTATTTCACAATAAATGAAGTGTAGAGTTTATAAAATGTCTTTGTTATAATAATTTTATTATAAATAAATTAGTGTCTTATTTATAAAAATGGTTTTAATTATTATAAAAAAAAATATTGTACAATGACATATTTATCATAGGTAAAACTATTGACTAGTTCATAACAGTTTTGTTAAGATAAACTTATCATAATCAAACTAGTGGTTGGTTTATAAAATATTAACTTATCATAACAAATTCAATGTTTGATTTAACAATTAAGTTGAGTTAAGAGTTGAATCGCGTGATTTGGGCTAAGTCAAGAGGAACATCTCAACGTGATTTTCTTCACGTCTTCTTTTTAAATTCATTGTAGTAGTCGTTTTTATCATTACGTTCTTCAACATCACCATCTTCTCTTATCGGTATCGTTTTCACGGTGGACCTTGCGAGCCGAACACCCCATAACCGTTTCTCTCATTGTCACTTGCTAAGAGAGAGGAGAAAATGAAGCTAGGTGTTGCCTAGCAAGTTTAGAGAGAGGTTAATTACAGAGAGAAAGGGGGAGAGAGAGAGTATTGATAAATATGGAAAAAAACAAAATAACTTTCAATTGTTATTTTTTTAAAAAAGATATTTATGTGGATGAATTATAGGATATTCGATATTTATTAAAATACTATACGAGAGTGTTTTTGATAAATTTCTAGGATGCTAGATTAAGTTTTAAAAGTGGATAGAACTCATTCATAATATTAAGGCTTCAAAAGGAGTGTATCCCAAAAACTCCTTTTAAAAATTGTAAATTACAAAAATGGTCCCAATAGTTTGCCTCAACTTTGATTTGGTTATGTATTTACAAATTCCACAATTTTAGCATTCTATTTTAATTTTCTCTTATAATCAATCTAATTGGTAATGAAAATTAGGCTTTTTGATGAATTCTAACCACATTCCCGACTTGTAACCTCCTTTGATGGCAATTTATTGTGTGATCTAGCCAATTAAGATAGAATTTGGGCAATTTACAATGGGAATTGGGATAATGAGAAAAAAAGGTCAATTTTATACATGAAATGATGGTATACATAGGTCAAGTGTGAAAATATGTCCCAAAATATAATGGCCACCGAACCGATTAGGCAAGAAAATCAAAAAATAGATATTTGAAGATATAGAAACAAAAATGGAAGTAGTGGAGACTCTAGAAAATTAATGTTAGTTTTGCAATCACTTTTAGTTTTGAAAATTAGTTTTGCCAAACCAAATTTTCTAGATTAATTTTGGAAAAATACTTGAAAATCAAGAAAGATAATACTAGAAGATCAGATATCCTTTTTCCTATTGAACAAGATGTGTGCACAACATGCAACAGTGATTGATTACACAATTCTATTTTTATCATCAAGCAATCACATCTTTTTTTTGTTCCTTTTATCTCCTCCATCCACTTGTTCAACATCAGATCATTTGCAACTGATCAACCTAAAAAAAAAATGTTTCTTGGCAAATAATAGTTGCTTTGATCTCAACTACCCATTCACTTCTCCAAAGCTTCTTATGATTTTCATGGAAGAAAATTAGGTAGGAAAACTAACCTCACTTTGATTATAACAAAATATGAGATAAATAATACATATACTCACAATTGTACGACATACGATCTTCTGTCTTTAGAACTATTTGTCCTTCTATCCTCATGCGGTTTCACTTGCACGATCTTGTCTTGATATTCGTGTGTTTTTAGATTTTCATTTATTAACCGTACGATTATCAATGCACAATGCATCAAGATAGGGAAAAAAATAAGGATTTTGTGACGGAATCACGCATAGGATCAATCGACAACCACATTAACTCACCGAAAATGGCTAGCTGTCCGGATATGGATAGACTTCATATATAGTTGGTACTTCTATACCAAAAATCTCTTACCCAAATTTCCGATGTGATGTGAGATTCAGCCCACGCCAATGCATGATTCAGAACAATTCTTCTGGCACTGCTCCAACGCCACAATTTATCATAAAGCAACTCATGAAGCCATCCATCACTATAGTAGGCATTTCAATCACCCTAAGCAGCTGTCTTCCTTACTGGACAGGATACTTATTCCTGCACGACGAAGATTAGAGATGCATTGGATCACGCACGTGGGGGAGAATTCCCGTGTTTGCACTCGTCCTGCTCCCGCGGAATGAAAGCTGACCGGAGAAAATCTAGCAAATGCCTCCCTTGGGTGTTGGTATATTTTCGTGTGACTCCGTCGGGCCTTTGCAACACGTTGTTGAAGAATTCCAGTGTGAGTTCTGCCAGAGAGGGGCATGATTCTTCGCCAGACATCATCGATATATCAAACAAGCATTGCAGGACGAAAAACGGGATTTGGTTTTCTCCAATGAAATCCCTTAGAAAAATGAATACACCCATGACATGGATATGAGCGGGTCGTTTGGTTCGAATGGGAATAGTTTCCCCATCTTGTGAAAGCGCTCAATTATGAAGCAACCATCGAGCACCAACATCTCTACTAATTCGTCGGTATCTAGATGAATAGTGTCCGAACAACACTCTCTGGCTCTCGCCTCAAGCATTTGAATCTACTGCAAGTAGTCCTCCAGGCCTAACCCCTTGCCCCGTGTTGATTCAACAAGCCGCCCAGGAACCTCCACTTGTGCAGTTGTGCTCCTCTATCATCTGGAGTCATGGCTCTCCATGGCGGAAGGGACCGATAGAGACGATTTGGGGATGATAGGCTCTGCCATTGATGTCAATTAGGCTCTGGGGGACTCTGAAGATGCAACAATTGCTATGACCAGCTGATTTGCTTTGCCATCTTAGGGTGGCTGAGATTTTTTGTTGCATAATTTCCAATCTCTCTTTCTTCACTTTCAAAATTTGGATCCGGGCTTTCTCTCCTCCTCCAGAATTGCTTCCCATCTTGTCGGTATTTGGAAATAGGATGAGAGAAGTCTTTTCTTATGGAGAATTATTGGTGATACAACTTGTGGGGTTATGGGTTAAAGAGATGATGGAAGGAAAATCGAGGATAGACATCCGCGACGGTCTTAGGTGAAGATGTAAGCTGGCACCGAACAGTAACGCAGCAACGTCCTAGCTACAGCACAGAAAGAGAATGGCCGCCAAAGCTGTTTTCGGAAAACGACTCTCCGACGGTCAAGTTAGATGACCGGAGTTGAAATGTAGAGAGAGAAAGTTTATATGTTCTTAGGCTCAAATGCGTGTACCTTCCATGTAAAGAATCGTTAACTTTATATAGCACAGCTCGGTGCGTGCTTTAACGCGCTAGATGTCTTGTAACTAGACAAACTGTAGCTCGGTGCGTAGCCATACGCACTGACCGTTGTGTCAGTGAGTAGGTGGCTGACCCAGCCATACTCCTAAGATCTGGCTAGTAGTCTCTCATCATTCCATCGAGGTCTCCATCTGAGCGTGGGGGCTGTCAGGAAAAAATTTAACGTGCAAGTCACCTTATGTCCCTTGACATCCCTTGGGATTGCCGTCGATCGTTGCCCCTTGTCCAAGCTATAGTGCGATTATTATTCTAAGCTTGATAAATAGAAAAAGCTCGTAGATAATGATGGCCCTAGCTTGGGAAGTGCCGATGTTTAATAGTGTCCTCACTGAGCTCCGATGCTAAGTGCCGCCGAGCTTGTTTCAGAGTAGTAGCTTGTCAAAGCCCCCCCCCCCCCCCCCCCCCCCGCCTTAGCAAGGCCAAATTTTGTCATTGTATATTTTTCTCTCTTACAATTTCTCCTTAGTTCGCATGGGCTGGTCTAATGCTTTACCGAGATCATGTGAACTAGATATGCACAAGCTTTGTTGCTTCGTGAGGCGGTTGCCCGCAAGTGAATTTCCATTCTGCCTTTTTGTATTCTTAGTTGCGGTCCTTATGCGTTCTATTTTGTTTGTTGGCTCTTTGCCTTCCGCCTTAATGACGGACGGTTCGTCCTCTTATGGCAGACTCTTGGTTTTTCGCCATAATGACGAACTCTTCGTCTTCTATGCCCTCGCAGTCCCTTTGTCTCCAATTCGCCCCTATATAAATGTGTGGCCTTGAGAGGTTTCCTCAGAGTGAAAATGAGAGTCCTCTCAACTCACAGCCTTCCTCTGATCGTCAACGATTGTTCTCTGGCTTTCATGTGGTTACTCCGCTCCAGGCACAAAAAGTTTATTCCTTCGCAGTGGACGAGTATTTATGACTTTGGGGAGGGAGTATCTGATCTCTACATGAGTTCTATTTTTGTCTAAGCTCAAATTTAGGAGAGTTTCCTTAAATCGTCATTTTAGGTAGCAAACTCTCTTGTAGTTGATAGACAATCTATGTCGAGCAGTAAATGCTCTCTTAAGTGCTCTTTTGTATCGAATAACCACTCGGCTACGAGTAGCAAATGCTCCCTTGTAAATGATAGACAATCTGCTGCGAGCAACGAGTGGTCCGTACATTCGCCCTTACCGGCATGTGATTCTGCAGGCTTCAACCTACTTAGAAAATATTGTTGTGCAATCAACTGTTCTATCAAACGGGGTCAGATCTAACATGAAGTTTAGGCAGCTTCATTCCTGGTCAATGATATCCATTCTCTGGGCAACTCTCCACGAAGATCCTTCAGCAAAGCTCGGTCTTTGTTAGGAGTGTTACAGTTCGGTTATTCGCCCACAATAGGTTTTGTGTTTGCATAGTTTTGTAATCGATCAGTCTGTTGTTTGAACAATTCTCTGTAATGAATAATTTCTAGTCTTATAATCGAACAACCTTGTATTTGAGCGATTTTCTATAATGAATGCATTTTTCTACTTGAACCTCATTTGCAATTTAATTTATATCGCCAAACTTTTACTTCATTGCGTGACCCCAATTATACTTTAAGGAAGGGTTTGTAAGGTAGGTTCTGAAATTTGAACTGAGTTTAGCCAGATTTCTAAAAATCTTTGCTAAGTATACTTAAAAAACTGTAGAGTTCAGAACTAACTCAAAGCTCGGCTAACTCTTTACAACTCATTTTTTGGCATAAGCTCAAAATCTTGCAGGGCAGAGTTCATAACTCCCTTAAGCTCGGCTAACCCACCCTTAGAATTTTGCCCGGCATACTTAGCAAACCTCGCAGGATAGAATTCGGAGCTCACATTGAGCTCGGCTAACTCTTCCCAAAAAACTTTTGCTAAGTGTGGCAGTCTTGTGAAGTAGAGTTCGGAGCTCCTTTGAGTTCTACTAACCCACCCTTAGATTTTGTATGGCATACTTAGAAAACCTCGTAGGACAGAATTTGGAGCTCGCACTGAGCTCGGCTAACTCCTCCCAAAGAAATTTTTGCTAAGTGTGGTAGTTTTGTGGGGCAGAGTTCGGAGCTCCCTTAAGCTCAGCTAACCCACCCTTAGAATTTTTCCTAGCAAACCTCACATGACAGAATTCGAAGCTCGTATAGAACTCATCTAACTCCTCCCAAAAATATTTTTTGCTAAGTGTGGCAATTTTGCAGGGCAGAGTTTGGAGCTCCCTTGAGCTCGACTAACCCACCCTTAGAAGTTTACCTGGAATACTTAGCAAGCTCGCGGGATAGAATTTAGAGCTCGCATCACCCTTAAAAGTTTTTTTGCTAAGTGTGGCAATCTTGCGGGGCAGAGTTCGAAGCTCGCCTGATCTCGGCTAACCC
>BRYE01000012.1:8902531-8907531 GCA_030159115.1 Actinidia arguta var. hypoleuca | reverse complement strand
CAAACCAATTGGTCCAGGAATACCTTAAGAGTCTGGCAGTTGTCTGTTATGTGTCCTCTTTCTTTGTGGAAAGAGCACCTCCATCATTGGTTGTGTCTCTTGGGGTCTCCTCCCATGGGTTCGGGTTTCTTGAAGTAAGGTTGTCTTAGATCTGGGCGAGGAGCTTGTGGATTAGTTCTTTGAAAACCACGTTGAACCCCTTCCTCACCAGGTTCTCGTAGTCAATCGAGCTTTCCTTCTGCTTCTTAAATGGTCCTCACCCTGGGAAGTTGCCCCCATAGTTTTCTCTACTTCCCAGACGTCATCCTCCAACCGGAACATCTCAGCCTAAGACATAAGGTCCAGGAAGTCAATTGGAAGGTTGAGCATCAAGTTCTTCTAGAGTCTCTCCCTAGGGGTCAGACCGAGCTTATAGCTTGCTACTGCCAACTCCTCAGAGCACTCTTCAATCTCTTTATACGTCTCTTAGTACAGTTTTTTGTAGTTGCGGATTGATTTATTATTGCCTTTCCTCAGTGTCAAAAGAGAACCTATGCCTTTCAGCTCCTTGGTGTTAATCATGAACCGAGCTATAAACAACTCAGTCAGCTAGTGGGAGTTCTTGATCGACCCTACAAGTAGGTTTTCAAACCACTTTAGTTCGAGGTCCCCTAGGCTTGACGGGAACACACGGCACATTAGGGCGTCCATATGGTTCCAAAGGCCATCATCTGCTTGATATAACTTACGTGGGACCTCGGGTCTAATTTGCCATTGTACAAAGTGAACCTTGGTGGTGTAAACTTCTCTAGTGGGTCCAGTCCCTTGATTTCTTGAGAGAATAGAGTTTGGTACCTAGGGGCGGCCTCCCTCTATTTGTTGCAGTCCATGCGGACCACCGAACTCGTATGAACGACCTTGCTTATGGCCACCGCTTTGTGGCTATTGAGTTTGGCACACAAATCTCTTTCTTGGTTTCACTTGGTGTTGAGTGTGTCGTGGAGATCCACCCCAGACTTGGTTCGCTCAGGTGACCTTCTCCACTTGCTCATCGCCAGAAATCTTGCTATCAGTTCGGCTGTCCACACTCACGTTCATTTTATGTTGCTTCTTGTCTTGATCTTCCCAAGGAGGTAAGATCAGTTCTCTAATCTGGCCTTCAATTTGCCTTGGCACAGCGGTTTCAGCTGGCTTCATTAGCCTATTATCGACCATAATTTGTGTCAATTCAGCCAACTGCCTCTACAGGCGCTCGATGGTAATATCGCAACTATCTGCCCCTCCAACGAGCAACCAACCCGGATTCTACCCAAAGGGGGCTTTAGTCGCCCTCTGTGCGTCCTTTAGTAGTTTACCCCCTCTGTGCCCAGGAGTTTTGGGTGCATGAGAGGTGTCTATGTAAGTTTCACGACTGTCTGAGCGGTTACTACTTTGTGACGCCATCAGAAACGGCTTTGCAAATGTCTATAATCGATTTTTCACAGATGGCGCCAATTGTGGGGTTGTTTTTGTAAGAGGAGAGGAGAGAAAATCAAGGATAGACACCCGTGGTGGTTCCACGGCTGCGTAGATAGCTTCAACCCTTCATCCGGTTAGCTAGCGATGCCTTAGCTGCAAGCACAGGAACAGTGAGACCGACCGCCAGAGCTATTTCTGATAAATGGCCCTCCGACGGTCAAGTTAGATGTTTGAAAATGTAGAGAGAGAAAGTGTATGTAAGTTCCAATAGCAAGTTTGCATGTACCTTTGTGAGAGCAACATTGTTCCCTTTTATACCCTAGCTCAACACGTGGCTCGATGTGCTAGTTGTCTTGTCATTCGAATAGACTACAGCTCAGCGCGTGCTCGTATGCGTCGACTATTGTGTCAATGAGTACGCAGTTGACCTAGCCATGCCCCTACAGCGTGGCTAGTAGCTCATGATCAACTGCCGATGTCTCCATCCGGGCGTGGGAGCTGTCAGAAGGAACTCTGACATGCAAGTCACCTACTGTCCCCTAACATCCCTTGGGATCACTGTCGGCCGTTGCCTCTTATCCAAGCTCCAGTGTGGTTATTGTTTCGATCTTGCTAAACAACATCTCGAAAGTAACAATGACCTTAGCTCGGACGGCATTTATCTTTGGTAATGACTGCTCCGAGCTCCAGCGCAGAGGGTCTCCAAGCTTGCTCTATGGCAATAGCTGACGGAGGCCTCTGCCCTAGCAAAGCCAGTGTTTAATAGTGTCCTCACCGAGCTCCGACGCAGAGAACTACCGAACTTATTTTATAGCGATAGCTTGTCGGAGGTCTCTGTCCTAGCAAAATCAAATTACGTTATTGTATAATTTGTCCCCTTACAAAAATAGATTATGGATTCTAGCTTCTTAAAAATAAGTTTTTGAGTGTTTGTCAGAACTTTATAAAAAGCTAAAAATAGCTTCCACGTGAATTTTTTGGAAGCAGAAATCAAAAGCTAAAAAGGGGGTTAGAAATTGTTTTTTCAAAGTTAGATTAGAGTTGCTTTTGGACAGAAGAAGTAGTCGCTGGGTGACGTAAAGACTAAAATGCATCTGCTAAAAATTCATTATTATTTTCCTCTAACGAGATGAAGGGGAAAATAGGCAATTTCATATTAAAAAATTGATTTTTGACATTGCGACAAATATTATTCTACAACTTTAATTTATAATTTCACTGCATGAAGCTAAATAAATTATTTTTTTCTTTAATAAAATTTCTTTTAGCTTTTGATTAAAATTGTTTACTTTTTTTATTGGTCTTGACTACGGAAATAAAAAAGTTAAACTAATCTAACGCTCTAATTTGCAATAAATTAGATTATTTTAGATTATTTAGTAAAATTTCTTTCATCTTGTGATTAAAAATTTTTTACTTCTTCGTTTCATAGTGAATTCTAGTGGTGTTTTTGCAAATTTTTCTTTTGACTTTTTTGATTCTTCTAATTGAAAGGAATAAAAAAAATAAGAATGAAATACAATGACCTCCCCTGAGGTTTGCCTTTAATACACAAAGCACCCCTGAAGTTTGAGAAATTACAATGACCTCCCCTGAAGTTTGAAACTTGTATAGATTTCTCCTAAAATACACTGACCACTCCTGAGGTTTCGGATTAATACACAAAGCACTCCTGAAATACACTGACCACCTCTGAAGTGCTTTGTGTATTAACCTGAAATCTCAGGGATAGTCAGTGTAATTTTTTAAACATCAGGAGTATCTGTATTAAATGCAAACTTCAGGAAAGATTATTATAATTTCTCAAATATAAAAATTACTTTGTATATTAATATGAACCTCAGGATTGTCAATATATTTCACCTAAAAAGTAAAAAACTTTGATAAAAAAAAAACTAAGGCTTTATCAGAAATTTAGAATCAAGGATTTAGTGATGGATTTGTAGAGAAAAAATTTTAAATCTAAATCAGCGGTGTTCCTCTTTTATTTTATTTTTTTTAGTTTTATTATAAATAATATATTTATACAATGTATTAACAATACATACACTCATATATAGTAAAATACTCATTTTTTGCAGGGTCTTTAGCACCCTTCAATCTAAACACAAAGACAAAAAAAATTCAATGTATTTCAAACCAAGTTGGTACTTTGTAGGTGAATATGATTGTTTTTTGGTGGCATGACACGATAAATAATTCAGAAAGTGGTCCCAGGCATGCACCCATATGATTCCATTTCTCTCTCTCTCTCTCTCTCTCTCTCTCCTAATCTGTTCACTTTTATCCTTTCCCTTTATTCCAACGTCCTTGGGTCATAAAAATGAACAGTTCTGTTAAAATGGTTCCATTTTTTTATTACTAGAATCCAAGAGAGCATTTCCGAGTTTATAGAGCTGACCTAATTCAAAAATTAATAACATTTATAAAATTTTGAATTTGAGATTTTAAAAAATATAGACCTCAAAATTCTAAACTTAGACCACCAAACCAATTCTTGACGGTTTAAAATGGTTCCGTTTACTTAGATTTTTATTTTAATTAAAGATAATACAAGCAAATACAAGTTTCATCTATTCATTTATCCACAAAAAATAAAAAATAAGTTTAATCGGACATCAGTTTTTAATTATGAAAACTAAAACAAGAAAAAGATAAATTTCATTGACCTCCCTTTGAGGTTTTTGATAAATATAATCACTTTTTCTGTAATTTTAAAAATAATACTAACCTCTCTTACTTTTAAAACTAATGTAAAGATCCTATAAGCTAATTTTTGTACAAAAATGACCAAATTGCTCTTTAATTTAGGATTTTTAATTTTTTTTCTTAATAAACCTATTAAAATAAATAAATATTTTTTCTTTTTTCAAAACATCAGTCATTTGTAAACTATTTTAATTTTATTTGTTATTAATAAATAATTTTTAAAAAAATGAATCTAAATAATTTACTTTTTAAGTATTTCTAATAAAAATATACTTAAAAAATAAAACTAAATATTTTACTTTTTAAGTGCCCATACATGCTTAAAAAATAAACTTTATTATTATTATTATTTTTTATTTTTTTTAAATATTTATTTATTTTAATTAATGTATTAAGAATTTTTTTTAAAAATCCTAAATCAAAGTGCAATCTTATTATTTTTGCATAAAAATTAATTTTAAAAAAATAATATTAATTTAAAAAATAAAAGAGATTAGAATTATTTTTAAAAGTACAGTTGATATAAATATTTGTCAGAAACCTCATGCAAGGTTAGTGAAATTTACCCAAAGAAAAACATTTCTTTTCTAAGCAAATTGAAAACACTATATCAAGAAGAAGCTCATCTTATATTTTCTGTAATAACTATATATATAGTTATAGTTATAGTTATAGTTATACACACACACACTCTCTCGAAGGTATGTACACCCGATGAGTTTGCTATTGAAAAGTCATGCTGCCGTGTTTATGATGAATCTGAATTGAGGCTATACTCGGATCTTGAATTTGCAAAGATAAAAGGGAAAGAAATGACAAGAACCTTATAACTAGCAACAAATTTGCAAGTACCT
>BRYE01000012.1:8822531-8832531 GCA_030159115.1 Actinidia arguta var. hypoleuca | reverse complement strand
TAATTATCACGTGGTTTATGTGCACCATTAAATCCATTACTAGAATTCAAAAATTTGAAAATACTGGTGTTTATTTGAAAATATGAAGACTTTATGAAGATATTTTCACCCTATGAAATAGTTCATTCACTATCTAGGCAAGCGAGATGCACTTGCTGTTAAAATGGATGAAAAACAAAATGATTAATCTGCACATGATTCAAACTACAAGGGATAAAGTGAAATTTACACTTGTTATTTTATTAGAATTTAAATCACAGCGAAATGTGATTCACGTCTGGCTCCAGAGAACAAGCACTAAAAATCACTGTAAAAAAGGATGACTTGTCTCTTTCTGGTTCTATTCCAAAAATTAGTCTTTTTTAGCTTTTTTTTAATGGTTTTGATAACTCGGTATTCAGTTCATTAAATAGATTAAATCGAGAGATCAATTACACAATTCACAAGTAGGGGGTGCTTATTTAAAATTGGGATAAACTTTCATAACACAAAAATTAATAGCATGCGTGTTGGAGTTGAACCCAAGGATGGATCTAGGGGGGCGTAGGGGGTGATCACGCCCCCAAATTTTTTTAAAAAAAATCACTAATTATACTACAAATTTTAATATAATTCAGAAATTATATAAGTTAGTCCCTCAAATTTTTTAAAGATAATTTTAAAATTATAAAGGTTAACCCCTCCATAGAAAGAATCTTGAATCCGTCCCTCATTGAACCGTCAAACCAAAATCTTTATAAGGCTCCGGTAACTAGGTCACTACCACTTGTGACAACCCTAGTGTCTTCGAGTTGTTTTCATTAGTAATTTTTCTTATTTGTGTCATATTTAATTTCTTTTGGTAGCAATCAAAACCTCATTCTAACTTTTATAAATTAAATTTTTGACAAATAAAACTTTTAAGGCTTTATGCACCTAAAAAACCCAAACAAGGTAAACTGCATTTTTCCATGATTTTTTTTATGATTTCGCATTTTTAACTTTAACAGCTTTAAAATAATTTTAAAACCTCAAAAATGTCGGGCATGCCAAACGGTGTAGCAACGGAAAGGTCCCCAAAAAAACCCGTTAAAATAGCTGGTTTTGAGTGGATCCAAACGAGGCTTTAGATTGATTTTAGAGCTCATTTTGATTCATTGTTTAAATACTCTAATACTAATTTTCAATGATGGTCCACATAACTATAAACAGATTCGTTGGGCAATACTTTTGTTGGATGAGAGGAGAGAATAGTCTAATGAAAGGTACACCTTCATGACGGGTTTTGGAATACTTTGGGAAGTGTTAAGATGACCATGCGAAACACGTTTTACAATAATAAGGCCCCGTTTGGGTAACTGAAAAATCATTTTTTTACACTTTTATATTAAAAAAGGTAAAATATGACAAAAAAATCTGTCATAAATAAACTCACTCCGAATATATTTACCCCCAACACAACCAAGGTTTAGGTCAACTTGTGATTATTGTCACAAGCTTTTGTTCTAGCTAAGGCTCAGTTGGGCCTAGCTAGTTTATTTTGTTTTTTTAGTTTTAAAAAAAATTGTAACTTTTTTTTTATCAAAATTATACTTTTTCAGTTATTTTTTAGTGTTTTTTTTTTTAAACTGAACAAAATTTTTATATTCTTAGATTTCTCTTGTAAAGAGAAATTAAAAAAATATAAAATTTTGTTCAAACGATAAAAAAAGTCTCTAAAAATAAAAAAACAAGACAATTAAAAAATCATCCAACCCATATATACTGAAAGCATTTTTCCTTTTTTCTTTTTTTTTGTGCGTGTACCACCGATGAAAAAATAGTTTGACCTAGCCATTTTCTGATTTTTTAGTTGTTTTGTTTTTCGAGTTTTTCGTTTTTGGTGAATACTTTTAACTGTTTAATCAAAAAAATTATCTTTTTTCAGATACTCTTGACAAATGATTTTTACTCGATAAATGTAAACATCTTCATCTAATTTGAAAAAAAGTTCACTAAAGATGAAAAATAAATTATTTTTACTCGATAAATTAGCTAGATCTTCAGGCTTTAGTGAGTTTTTTTATAAAAAAAATTGAACAAAACTTTTAGATGTTTCATATTCATCTCGTCAAGATGAACCGAAAAAATATATAATTTTAGACAAACAGTAAAAAATGTTCACTAAAGGCGAACAAATCCGAGGAACAAAACTACTAAAAAACTTTAAAAAAAAAAAAAAAACTAGGCCAAATTAGGCATAAGTAGAGATGCAAATTGGGGTAGGCCCTATGGGTCCATTAGGTGTCCGGCCTGGACTTGGCAAGGGTTGGGTTGGCCCAAACTGTTCAAATATGAGACTGGCCAGATTGTTCGAGCATGGATTTGGCTCGAAACCTGCCAACCCAACGGACCGGGCTGGACACCTCCGGCAAAATTTGACCCGTTTGGCTCAAAACTCAGCCCACTTAGTCGGAAACTTAACCCTGCTTATCCGGTCCATTTTTCGGTATATATATTTAAACAATAAAAGTCTACCAACAAATTGTTGTAGTCATGTGGTTAGAATATATGGCTTTCACCCAGGAGAGGCCCAAGTTCAATTCCCAGCAACGGAAATATTTCTTTTATTGTTTCTCGGCACTCACTTCAATTAAAAAAAATTATAATAAAATCAGGTTAATTCGGACCGGTCATAAGGGTCGGACTAGGTAGGGAGTTGGACTTGCCTAAATTCGTAATCAAATCAGACCGTGTCTGTTCAGTCCGATCCAATTTGCACTTCTAAGGCTAATTATTAATAACAAAGCCCCTTAAAAAGAAAAGTAACTAACTAAAATTATTAGGTCACCCGATAGTTAAACCCTCCATGTTCCCAATCAAAGAGTCCTTTGGGGGGTAAGCAAAGGTAAATTGTACTTTTCTATTTATTTTTTTTTGGTAATGTAGGTGAATTGAAAGAAATCTAAGGTTGCCCTTTGCTATTTCATCAATTTTGTTGATGGATGCACATTAAATTGAACTGTTTTTTCACTTCCTTGAAACCTTATAAATGATTGGGAAGTATGTTGTTAGTTAACCTTTTGAGGTATCGATTGTGTTAAGGTAGGTGAAGGTTGTGCTTAATATGCTTATACTCTTAAATGTTGTGTCCAAGGATGAAGAAACATTGGCAAGAGGGGGCCAGTCCTATTCTGGGCCATGTGGAAAATTCTCATTAAGTGCTTCCCCAATTGTTATGGATAGTGCTTATAAAAAATGATGTGACAATAATATTTTTATAAATAAAAATTATTTTGATAGGTACTGTGTTCTAAGATAAAAAGCTAGACCAATATCTTACTGTGGAGTCGTGGGTGAGAGAGATGATAGTAAAAAAATTGAGAATAGACACACACGGCAGTCTTGCGGCAGTGGTAAGAGTTGTTGTCAGCTGGTACTTAGCAATTCCCTATCTGCAGCACATAAATAGTGAGACCGGCCGCCGGAGCTATTTTTGAGAAACGGCTCTCCAACAGTCAAATTAGATAACCGAAAAAAGTGTAAGTAGAGAGAGAGAGTGTGAAAATATGTTCGGGTAGCAAAATCATGCGTACTTTTATGAGAACAACAATTCTCCTTTTATAGTCTAACTCGGCGTGTGCTTTGACACGCTAGGTGTCTTGTCACCGGACAGATTGTAGCTTGACACATGCTCGTACACGCCAACCGTTGTGTGAGTGAGTAGGCAGTTGCCTCAGTCATGCCTCTATGACCTGGCTAGTAACCTGTCATCATACAGTCGATGTACCCCCTGGTGTGTGTGTGTGCTGTCAGAAGGAACTTTGACGTGCAAGCCACCCTCTCTCCTCTAACGTCCTTCGAGATTGATGCCGGTCATTGCCCCTTGTCTAAGCTATAGCGCGGTTATTATTCGGAGCTTGCTATATAGGGCCTATGTTCGATGGTGTCTGTACCGAGTTTCGGCACAGAGAGTTACCGAGCTTACTCTGGATCTGTAGTTTGTCGGAAATCTACGCCCTACTAAGGCCAATTTCTGTCATTGTATATTTTACCCCCTTACACTTACCACATCAATTTGTATTGCTACCACATCATTCTATAATTTAGTACCAGCAGTAACTAATTGAAGTGGTGTCTTAAAAAATATACTAGTAGTAAATTATTTTTTGTAAATAAGTAGCAAAATTTAGTTGCTATTTCCGTAAGACTTGAAATGAAACCTTCAAGTAAATGAAAAATCATAATTGAATTTACTTTTTTGTTTTCTTTTAACTTATAGTTAGTGTTTAAATTAATTTTTAAAATAAAACTGATTTTAAATTTAATAATATATATGTTTATCTCGCACATCAAACTTTATATGAGTTTGGCTCTCATAAAAACTCAATAATGAAAACTAGTTGTTGTATAATAATAGTTTAGATGCGTTTCGATAATTTATATATATCACTTATTCATATTGCAATCCAAAACCGAATCCAAAACATTGACAGGGAGGATATGTAACTTTCAACCCCCTCCCAAAGACATACATCAATTAAAGTAACTGTTTTTCCCCTATTTTTTTTTAGTTAAATATTTGGCTTAATTTTATAAATATCCCATAAATTATCATCTTTTATTATTTTTATCCCTCGTTTAAAAAGTAAATCATATTGACACTCTTAACTATTCAATTGTATCACTTACACCTCTTTCGTTATCAATATATTTAAAATAGTAATGAAAATCGATCCTATATTATTCATGAACTTAAATTATATGCATTTATGTCTAAAATATTATTCTTTTTTTTTTAAAAATAAGTCAATATTTCATATACAGATTTATTCAGCTATTGTGAAAATAAATCTAACATTTATTAATAATGCTTTAATAGAGCGTTGACTTTTTTTTAAAAAAAAAGTAAGGTCTTGGTTCCGCCCTTGGCAGCAGCAGCGGTGGAGGTGGAGTCATGGAGCATGTCAATAGTGCCTTAATCTAAAATGAATTTTGTAAACAAATAAAAACCTACGTTTTGATATTTTTAATATTTTAAAAATTAGTGAAAATAATTTTGCCTTATTTTTAATTATAAGTAGTAATACAAATAAACTTTTGTTTATATTTAGAACAAAAATAAAAAATTAAACAAAAAAATAAAAAATTAAACAGTTACTGAACAAGCCCTCGGTAACTAATTACTGACACAAAAATTAAAATTGATTGGACATGAATAGCCAAATAATCTGATCATAGTATATATATATATATACTTCGTAACTTATGGGTTTGACATTTGCCCCTTTTCAAATTTTGAATTTTTGAACCGTCTCCTAGCTAGACGGGTTTCTTGGCAAGGCTTTCTTTCTGCTAAGTTTGCAAGTCTAAGTTTGAGCCAGGCTCAAGCTCGGGATTGATTTGGGGCTTGGGCCGGTCCAACCAAGTCGGTCATTGGCGTCTGAGCCATTTTTCCGTCCCTACGCAAAAAGGAAAGAAAGAAACCACCATTTATAACTCAAGAAACCAACGGCAAATCCCCACTCATTTTCTCGGAAAATAAGAAAAGAAAATCCTCAACTTTTTCAAACTTTCCAGATTCCAACCAACATGTGGAACCCCCAAATAACCAACGCGTGAGGGGTGCGTGACGAAAAGGCAGCGACGGCGTGAAGCAATTTGGAGAAAGCAGCACACCTTCACAGTTCATTCGCATTATGAATTATTGTACGGTCATTGTCAGTGCTTTTCGTACTGTTAAAGATTCTTTTAACGGATAAGATTTTTAGTTTTTGAAAACTTACGTAATAAACCCCAGAGTTTGATGGTTATAACAAATGACACTCTACTTTTTAAAATTTTCAAAACAATATCGATGTAAATAGTCCGTCAATATCCATTAACCGTTGCTAGCGGGATAAGGATAATTTTTTCAATTTTATACTCCCTCTGTTCCTAATTATTTTTTTTATTTTTTCAAATTTTCATCGAAATTCTAAATTTTCAAAATAGTATCAATGTAAAGTTGTCGATTGGTATCCACTAACCTTAATAACGGGATAGGGATAGTTTTTTCAGTTTAATAATCCCTCCCTCCCTAATGATCAGTTCATTTGTTATTTGTATATGCCCCAAATTTTTAATTCTCATTGAAAATTCAAAGTGTAAAGTTTTTTATTTTTCCAAAACTATCCCACACCAATAGCTATGAATGTTATCAAAAGTGACTATAAAGGGGCAGTGTTAGAAATTAATAAGTTTAAATTTGAATTTTAATGCAATTATTATATCGCCTTAAAAAAAATTAAAATTCTCAAAAGAAACCAAGGATTAGGAACGGATGTCACAATTACAATCACCTGCACCATGTGTCCGCCTCCTCCCTTCCATTGCCCTATTGCCACCCTCTTCGCCACCTCCATTGTCTCATCAACGACTTCATTGGTTCATATCAAAAGTCAAGATCTCAAATTTATTTTGTTCAATGATAATTGAAATCACATTCTTAAAATATTTACCCTTTTAACTCCATTCCATTCATCAATTTGTACCCATCTGAACAAATTCGAGTCTCATTTGCCTAGAATTATATATGCAAGAAACAATAGAATTTAAACTGCAACATCTACAAAAAATAATTGGTTAAGGGCTAACGAATTAAATTTAGAGTAAATAAACTTATAAATCTAATTGTGATATTATCTATAAAGTTTAGGATCGAACCATGTAATTACCCATATAGATATCCTTTAACCATACATGTAAATTTGTTTTTCTCTTTTTCTTTCCTTTTTCTCTGTTTCTTCTCTCTGTTGACTTAAAGCCGCTTCGCTTTGTCCTTTCTTCTTTCGATTTTTTACCAAAATTAGAGTGAGATTGAGTGAAAAATCTCAGTATAAAAGTTGATCTACTCTTCAAACTCTTCCCAACAAGGTAAAGATTTACTCTTCTGAGGAATTTAAAGAAAAAATTAGAGTTTCATCAGCGGACCTACCGAAAAATTTTTGCCCATCCTAAAAATAAATTATGAATCCGCCACTGCCTGTTTAGTTGACTGAGATCGACACAAACTAACAGATGGTTTGCATCGTACCACATTAAAAATTTAGATTTTACTTGAAAAAAAATTATAAAGTACATGTAACAAACGCTAGGGTATATAATATGATTTCCTCACTCTTTTTAAAAGCTGAGATATTTTATGAAGAGGTCGCTAATCGCTGTTCTTGTTTGACTTTTACGGGTTGTGACAAATAATAGTCTTCTGTCTTCATTTTCTCATTCAATGACTCATTGACAAAAATGGGTCTCTCTCATCCACGCAAACATTCTAGTCGTATGCCTTAAAGCATCACGTCAGTCTTATCAGATTTGAATCAAATTATTATTTAAAAATTAGCTGTTTTACGATTTTTAAATTTTAATTATTTTTTTTTTAAAATTTAAAATAAATAATTTAAATGAGTAAGTGAGATTACATAATTAAATTAATGTATATCATTCATTTTTAAATTCAAATAATATTTCTTAATCTAAATTCGGAGAATATAGAATTTCTCTTTAAAAATTAGATCTTTTATTTTTTAGTTCATCATTTTTTTTAACAATAACTCAATCATTCTTTATATCAGGAAAAAAAATAAAAAAAACTAAATATTACATAAATAATTTCTAGTCGTTTTTAACTATAATCGTAACAAAGTTAAATTTGTATGTTATTCAAATACACATCTGGAATTGCATGTCATGAGACTATAAGAGACGATTTTCAAATAGTCTTCTCCCATGAGATGGGACAAAATCCCTCAACCAAACAAGGCCTAACTGGCAATAGAAGAAGTCGGGGTTGAGCATAAAAGTCTAACGCTCTTGGTTGGTGGGTTCCTACCACAAGGGTCGAGTACAAATGTCTAATGCTTTTGGACTGTTGGTGTGACACTCAAAGTTTATTCCCCATCTCTCTCTCTCTCTCTCTCTCTCTATCTATCTATCTATATATATATACACAGACTTTGGAGTAAAGCACTCTTGGAATAATTGGATGGAAAATATAAAAATGAATTGAGTATGAGTCACAAAAGCCAAGTGTGACCCATTAATTGATTGAAGCACAGCTTTTGTAAAACATAGGCACCGGCCAAGCAAAGATGAAAATGCTAGTAGCTAGTTAAGTTTTTCCGAATTCAAATTTAAATATGCTTTTCCGATAAAAGTGAGTTTTATAATAGAGTCCACATATTATAAAATCAATTCTTTATAAAATTATGTTCATTAAATACTCTTGTATTTTTTATATCATTACTTATCGATCCCTCTCGATCCTTTTCGACTCAAGAAAGCAATAGCATGTGATACGTATTAATTAGATGTTTATACACATATATGCTACATGTATGTATAGAGGGAATATGAAAGAGAGTAAGACTAAAAAATTATAAAATTCTAAACAAATGGTCAAAAAAGAATTAAAAAAAATTAAAAATCAAAACAGATAAAAAAAACTACTGCCTACATGGCCGAATATTCTTGCATTATTTTAATATTCCCTTTGAATTATCACAATATAGTATCCTTTGTCATCACCCTTTTAAGTCCAAAGAACATATTCAAAGATAATGAGTTCAAGCAACTAAAAATTAAAATGCAAGGAAGACTTTTTATATGAAAAGTGAAAGAAACCGACTCCTACAAATATTAGTTTAGATTAGAAATGGATCTTGGATTCTTGTTGAGCTTAACTGTAAAGGGTAAGATAAAATATGATTAATTAAGCCAACTTGATTGTAACATGCATGAGAAAACAAATAGACCAGGCTGACATGTTTGGTTTATAATTTCCTGACTGATTGATTGCTAGTTTAAAATAATTACTAATAATCAATTATAAGTTCTGATGTCAAAACATATATTAGGAATAGAGTTGATAAACAAGTCAAACAGTAAATTGTTCTTTGGATTAAGAATTTAACAAGCTTTAAAAATATGTTCGAGCATAATTTGTTTATTAAACGAACTGATCTCAAATGAACTTTAATAGATTGTTCAAACTTGGATTGAGAACTTGACGAGCTTTGAAAATATATTCGAGCACGGTTTGTTTATCAAATGAACTGATCTTAAATGAATCTTAATAGATTGTTTAAGCATGGATTGAGAACTTGACGAGCTTTAAAAATATATTCGAGCATGGTTTGTTTATTAAATGAACTGATCTTAAATGAATCTTAATAGATTGTTTAAGCATGGATTGAGAACTTGACGAGCTTTAAAAATATATTCGAGCATGGTTTTTTTATCAAGCGAGATGATCTCAAACAAGCTTTAATAGATTATTCAAACTTGGATTAAAAACTTGACGAGTTTTAAAAATATGTTCGAGCATAGTTTGTTTATCAAATGAGTCAAATCTCAAATAAACTTAAATAGATTGTTCAAGTTTGGATTGAAAACTTGACAAGCTTTAAAAATATGTCCGAGCTGCTTGTTTTGTTTATCAAGCGAGTTGATCTCAAACAAGTTTTAATTGAGCTAATCACGAGCCGAGCTCGAGTAGTTTGAATTTTTTAAACATTATAAGCTTATTGAGTTGAAAAATATATTGTTCAAACGTGCATACTTGAAAACTTGGCGAGTTCTCGTAACATGAATGATTTTCTCAATGAGTTTTAAAAGATGAACAGTTCTAACCACCAAAAAAACTTGTGATGATTCTCTCCAGTTATCTTTTTCTATCATAAATAACAACTTTCACATGTAAACATGTTTTTATGGAAACCATACTTTTTTTATTTTAATGGAAACCTTCCTTTTCCTATTTTTGAACAAAAACAAGGTGCTATTTTCACACCTCCATATTAATATAGTAATTATGATTCATATATGCTAATATGAGACAGGGGATCCAATGATTACGGTTTTGGAAATAGACCCTCCAATCTTTGGAATTTGGACAACCTAGAAAACAAAGGAGTGAAGTTTCTAGGACAACCTAGAAACAATGACTAATAATTAGGCAGAGGGAGTAATAATTTATCAACCCACCATAGCCCCTATTGGCACC